>OY755245.1:87310560-87440560 GCA_963576725.1 Azorinus chamasolen
TTAAAATACAAAGATTCTTCAAATACAATCTAATTTCCTTACATTTCCTGGAATGACTACCTGAGGCTTAGCTGTACAGCTTATGAATCTTTCATTTCCTTTTCAATGGTCTTACCCTTGAGATTATAGGTTTTGTGATGGTGTTTTATTTGTTTAGAGCTATGGATAGAGAGGAATAATTTCGAATACCGAAATCGTTGTTTCTCCCTCAAATCCTAGTTTATGAACACTGTTTAGAATCGCACGTTCGAGGCAATTCTAAAAAGTGGCTACACACTAGCATTCAGCGGAGAAATAAAGGAGTTTTTCCAGAAAACAAAAACCCTTTACTTCTGTTTTATTTTGTGAATCAGACACACATGTCGATACTTCCATTCTTAGATAAGTGATAATGGTGCCACCCATGCATTATATTAATGCATTTCAATGCATTGATACACACGTTTTGCCATTTTTGTCTATTAAATAAAAAAAACCTCTAACCGAATGTTTAAATTAGTATCAATGCCTCTATGTAAGATAGGTGGCAGTTTATTACAGCTTAAAAGTGATACAGAAATCTCCCATAGGAACTTTCTGCACCACTTGCATCCAGCATTAAGCAGCCACCTGCCTGAAAGTGTAAATGATCTTTACTAAAATCTGGTTCAGAGAGATTTTACTGTATTAAGTTGTACATACTGAAATTGTATCAATCATATCAAAGTGTCTAGAGGTTATATCATTTACACTGCCGACAAACAAAAACATACCTGCCAAAACATGGATCCTAATTAAGTGTCCAGTTACTCAGTCTCTCATCTGCATATATGCTGGCTCTGATGTTATAAAACTTCTGAGTCTGAGTTTCTGTTCTCTTGAACCCCCTATATAAATATGTTTATGAAGCTTGTTTTAAATTTAGCTGATACTGTATAGTGGATATTATGATTACATATATTATGGTTATGCAGGAAACATAAATGAAATATTAAGCTATTTCAACTACAGTAAAACCCCGCTAATGCGACCACCAAAAAGGGGCTTTCTGCATAACTTTCGTCCTGCATTAAGCAACCACCTGTTTTAAACGGCGCCAGCGGCTGTTTATTAAGTGGTCGCTTTAGCGGGGTTGTACTGTATTTTGCAAAATATTTCATAAATTGTTTCGTGTACAACTCTGCAGCGATCTGTTTTTGTTTATTTCTGTTTATGTATATGCAAGTAGTTTATACTATCCCCCGCCATATATATATTTTGTAATGTTCCCGATCGACAATTAAATAACAATTCAGCCCCATATGTCTGATGTACTATCCACATTTCAGAATAAGTCATTCTCTATGACAGATGATAGATCTACCGTTCGTAAATAGTTTGGCATTTTGTTGGCTGTAAACTGCTTTTTGGGGGGCCCTGGAATTATTGTGGTGCACATTCAAACATTCAAAACATCATTTTCCCGTGTAGTCATTAATTAAACACGGTGAGTCTTTTGCTTGTCAAGCATTTTGATAGATAATGTATCGCTGTATGTATTGTTATGATATGTTTACGTAGCTCCGATTTGTTCGTGCCTTATCCTATGCTGAATCTCTTGGGATCTGCTGGAGTCAACACACCAACGCACTGTGACTTGGGGTGAAATGTGTGAACCCCACAGTATTAACTGGTAGAATGTAACAATATGTTCCTTTATTCGTTATTAACCTCTATAGGCTTTTACTTGAGACTAACACATTTTAACGAATTTACAAACAGAGTAGACCCATATCACACGGTGTATGTAGGGTCCGTGCGATCTGGGTGTATGTTTGCTTATGGAATGATATAGATCTGATTCTACAGTTTTGTCAGAGCCAGAGTCAGAGTCACGCTTTCCTTATCCATGTGTCACATTACAGCGAAAGAGAAGATATATGTCACATTAAAACCTCAGTTAACCCTTTCTCCATGTAAACACCAAGTTCATTCTAAGCTACCACCTGGATTACAGACCCACTATTAGACCCCTTTTTGATGGCTGCTGAATGCAAGTTCCATTACATGTATAAGATTTGATCCTGTAGTTTTGTCTAAACTGACAATTCCCTTTTCATTGTTTACCTTATAAGAATAAAAAATATAATGCCTATTCACGAGGTGGCGAATTCTTTCAAAAATATTAGCTAGGGAAAGCGTTAATTTATATCCACGGTGTCATTATTTCTTACATGCATATTCATTAAGTGAAGGGTTAAACCAATTAACAATATAAATATATGTAATTTAAATTACATAAATCGGAACATTGCGCAGATTGAACGGTTGAATTTTCAAGAATATGTAACTTTACATGCACTTTACCACTGTATTTGCCATCGCGGTTGTTGTAGTTAGTCGGAGAGGGGATACGTTTATTTACACTGTTTGTCTTTTATGGTGGGGATGGAATAAGTGTGAGGTTGGGCGCCCCAAAACCGGTTTCAACCCCAAGTGACTTTTGTCGCTGACCATTCCAAGGCGGTACGTCCATCTTCCCCCTTTTGTTTGTTTGTTTTGCCTGCGTGCGTCTCTTTATGTTTTTGCTAGTTATATACATTTTCTGTGTTTTCTTATGTTGTTGTTCGGGTGGCTGTTGTTCTGTGTGTGGTGTTTCCTGCATGTCTAATATTTTTACTTACTTAAACAGACGAATTCTGACTCACGTGTTTTCTTTAACAATTCACTTGATAACTCGGCCATTTTTAGACTTGCGGCATCCAGTCTTTAGTACCGCAAGCCGGATTCAGCTGTCGAACCAGTGCCACGCCCGTTTTTAACATTTTTGAGTATAAATGCATCATAGGTGGATCCATATGTCTAATCGCATTTTTTCAATACAGCAAAATACCGCTTAACTACTGTTTGAACCAAAGCTGCAGATCTGCCCCTGTATGCCTGCCAGTCTGGGTCAAATACTGGTGAGGAGTGCAGCGGTTAAAAGCATAGTGTCCCTTGAAATCTCACTCTTATCATAATGAAAGTGATCCGAAGCATTCCTTTTATTTTGTGCAGGAGAAGTAAACTAAAATATTTGAAAACCATTAGCAAAACGGGAAGAGAAAAGGAGCAAAGTATAGCATTGAAACAGTCGCGTGATCAAACCGTTTTCAGAACAAATCTTGCCATTGCTGACACAGCCCTCGTCCAAAACAAGTTAAATCACGTAAATATTTGTCATATTGATAAAATGTAAGTGCATGTCTTATTATTTCTAGATACTGTCGCTAGTAGAATTGTCTTTTTTCTAAGGGTGATTCTTTACAATTGTAATGTGAAATATGGCACAAGGCTGGCCCAGTTTTGAATTCTGTAGATTGTAAACAACGCGGCACTAAATGATTTAGGTACACTGCGTGGGCTGGGAAATCAATTGAGGTGGCCTAGTGTATTTGCTCTGTTGCATTTACAGACGTGTAGTGTATGTGTAACATTGACCTCAGTTTTCATGTAAAGCAATACTGTTTGTAAAATATTTCTCTCGGTTGCAAATATCTCAAGATAAATGTAAGGACCAGTAACTTTTGCGTTTACATTGCATACTTGGTTTTTTTTGTGCAATTTTATGGGATGAAATATGTTGCAGTTGTCATGTTGATGTTGTAATTTACAGTTGAATAGAAAAATATATTTTTATATTCCAAAGTTGGGGTGGGGGTTGCAAGCGAAACCTTGTTACTGAGGCAGCTTGGGTGTTCCCTAATTGCTATTTGTTGAATATTCTATTGTTATCTGGTGGCTAAAAAATAAATATTGTTGACAAAGGTGTCTTCTTGGAATTGAGGCTGGAATAGTTCACATATGTGCACTCTAAATTGGTGATATCGAGCTATTGTCGGTTTGGGACGATATCCCCCCACAGAGTACACAGTCGTTCAATTTGATTTAGGTTAAGAGGTTCGTCAGTACACGCCCGATGATTCCTATATGGTATGATATCATAAAACAACATTATTCTTAAACAAAGACATGCAGTACTATGTATATGTATTAAATGTATGTACCTGACAAGACAAGACACGTCCCAAGTCATTTATTTTTTGTTGCGTTTAATCCCTTTAATCCGTTTCCTCGTAGCGATTACACTAACCGCTGGGTGTATACACTTGCGTCACGCGACAAGAACAGTGTGGGTATGGGTACGTATTAAATTCAGATACGGATCGTACATACGCTGGAAAATTCGGAGATTAGTCTTCATCAGCCCGCCAGTCTTTCAACGATTTCAGCGCTTTGATTATGAACAAGGTAGACCCAGACAAGACAGTACAGACTCAACATCAGTCTGATCCGGATTAACTTCGCTTGCTATATAGTACATATCTGATCCCGTTCTATTTGCTATGGCAAAATATTTCTTTTGTATATTCTTATATAAGAATTCGTCATTTACCTATCAGTTATTCCCTTACTCCATATTTACGCCTTTTATCGCGTTTACAAACTAAGTAGACACATACCAGGGTCCATGCTTATAAAACTTTTAGTTGAGTCTGAGTTCGTTCTCAAGTTTTTGATTGGTCAGATTTGAGCCTTTGGCTCAAATCTGACCAATCAAAAGCTTGAGAACTCAAATCTGACCAATCAAAAGCTTGAGAACGAAACTCAGACTCAATTAAAAGCTTTATAAGCATGGACCCATGGAGCATATCCTGTAAGAGCCCTCAGATCAGGCACTTCTCCGTGTGCTCATTGAATAATACAGATTTGATAAGACACTTCCTGTCATAGCTTAACCTTTCTGTGTTGAAATGCCATTTTTGAAAGAATCTAATGAATATTCATGACAACATAATTTCTTACATTAATATTGTTATAAAGAAGGGTTAACCATTTTCCTTATATAAATATCTTTTCGGGCATTTGCAAACCAGATTAAACCCAGATCAGACGGTCATATAGGCGCCGTTTGATCAGGGCCTGCTGTTTGCTTGTGACATGATGTGCATCTGATTCTTCATTTTTATCAAAGCAAACCATCCCCATGAACAGTACAGCTAATAAATATTCATGATGTCGTTATGTCTTATATAAATATTAAACAGGGTAAGTAAAATACTTCTGACAAGTCTGATTACTAGATATCTCTGGAGTGCATTAAAACCACTTCATTTCTTAATTAAACACCTTCAAGATATCGATGGAACATCAACGCATCGTGGCAAACCTCAAACGTATACTTAATTATCGTTATACCACAACTGGAAACACTATCTTTAAATGTCAAACATCGAGGAGAATTACTGACGCCTGATATTTGTTAGGAAAATATATTTCATATCAACACTGTCAAATGGAAAACACCTACATATCTTTAATTTACGTCTTTAAAATAATAGAGTGTGTGTGTAGCTTTCAAAAATGATTTAAAATTCAAACTAAATTAGATTGCAATAAAACAAAAGTATATATATGTATATACATCGTAAATGTATGTAAAACATACAAAGTCTGCCATATAAGGGTGTTCCAGCGTTTGATAAAATTGAATACAAAGGGGGCATTTTTAAAACGAACGGACAATTAATGTCTGTTAACATTTGAAACTGATGCAATTTTGTCAACTTCTAATTCGAACAAACTTCTGAGAAGCTATTGACCGAGTGTCAAACAGTGTGGATCCTGATCAGACGCCCCGTTATCGCTGTTGACCCACTATGTTTACAGATGTGAGCCAGGTCGCGGATTAACTATAAGACAAGTGTGTGTGTGTGTGTGTGTGTGTAATGTAAATATAGGATAAACGAAGATCAGTATGCGTCACTGGTAGATGTTAGCTATGCCTGTCAACACGTTTATTAAACGCAAGAACACTTGTGAGCTAATTGACGCCCCTAATACGGTGTTCGGATGAAGACGAACCCTTGTGGATCCCCTGGTGTACCCGATGTAAATTACTGATACACTGTGGGCACTTGACCACACCAGAAACATTATCGTGGCCAAGACCAAAACAGTCCTAGCTCTTACGTCATATTCGTATCGCTGTGTGCGGAAGCCGCTATTATAGTACGTATCAATAATTATATCGTATGAGTCGAAATGGCATCGATATTGTGACAATCAGCTTCGAAAGCAAACGCACTACCGAGTCGTCTAAGGTTTTGTCATTGGTAAAAATATTGTCAGTCATTTAAATATATTTGTTAAATATATTTGTCTATAGATAACGCGGGGTTCTTTAAATATCTAATTACCATTAAAACAATAGTGTTTGGATTATAGACTTTCAACGTGAGGCGGATTTTATCATAATAACTTTCATCGCTACTAGTATGTCTTGATTATTACGACGATATCGAACCTATCGGCAAAAATCGCAGAACCCATCTCTTGACCAACGTGATATCGCCATGTAATGACGATTGGCATGAAAATTAATGCAGATGAATGTGTCTAAAACGAGAGTGAACAACATGTAAGACATCGATACCTAATCATCAAATATTTCGAAGTTATTCCAACATCCTATCATTTTAGTTAAACAAACTACTGTGTAAGTCCATGTTTAGACTTCTAAAAGGCGACAGATATATACACATATCTTTTTTATACCTTTCAGGCCCTGCAGCGAGGGACCTCACTTATTTTCCCCGTCCATTTGATGTGTGAGGGTCGGAGAACCCCCTCCACACCTTACAAACTGACATATATAGTACATACAAATTCACAAACAGTAGAAGAGATGGATATCAGACAGATATCGAAATATAACGATTGAATGAGTTGTTATAAATGTAAAGCTGGTGTTATTCCGAAGGCATAACAACCAATCGCACAAGTCTTTTGGCTAAAATCTCTTTTCCTGTACATTTAAGCGTTATGGCTCAACACGTAATCCCATATGTACAGTCGCTGCAAGAACCAATTAAGTTTAATTATAAAACTAGCAAATTAAACAAAGTAGAAAAAACATTTAGCTGCCAGGCCGGTTATTTATTTATTGTGTCCTTATTGTCTACATCCTACATGTAACACTATACTGATATTCTAAGATCTTTGTAGAGTACGTTCTGTATTTTTAAGATTTTTGAAAAAAAAAATGCATGGTATTTTTCCATGTTTTTCAAAAATATATTCCCTGTTATTTTGTACGGCGGTCTGTCTAAGTAGATTGTATTTAAAAGCTACACATATCTTTTAATAGGCGCAGAATAGTTGTTGTTGCAACCATGACAAATTAGGTAGCGGTATATACAGTGATACCCTCAATAAAGGTCAGCTACACGGTAACGGTATATACAGTGATACCCTCAATAAAGGTCAGCTACACTGTAACGGTATATACAGTGATACCCTCTATATAGGTCAGCTACACGGTAACGGTATATACAGTGATACTCTCTATAAAGGTCAGTTACACGGTAGCGGTATATACAGTGATACCCTCTATACAGCTACACGGTAACGGTATATACAGTGATACCCTCTATACAGGTCAGCTACACGGTAACGGTATATACAGTGATACTCTCTATAAAGGTCAGTTACACGGTAGCGGTATATACAGTGATACCCTCTATACAGGTCAGCTACACGGTAGCGGAATATACAGTGATGCTCTCTATAACGGTCAGCTACACGGTAGCGGTATATACAGTGATACCCTCTATACAGATCAGCTACACGGTAACGGTATATACAGTGATACCCAATATACAGGTCAGCTACACGGTAACGGTATATACAGTGATACTCTCTATAAAGGTCAGCTACACGGTAGCGGTATATACAGTGATACCCTCTATACAGGTCAGCTACACGGTAGCGGTATATACAGTGATACCCTCTATACAGCTACACGGTAACGGTATATACAGTGATACCCTCTATACAGATCAGCTACACGGTAACGGTATATACAGTGATACCCTCTATACAGCTACACGGTAACGGTATATACAGTGATACCCTCTATACAGATCAGCTACACGGTAACGGTATATACAGTGATACCCTCTATACAGATCAGCTATACGATAACGGTATATACAGTGATACCCTCTATACAGCTACACGATAACGGTATATACAGTGATACCCTCTATACAGCTACACGGTAACGGTATATACAGTGATACTCTCTATAAAGGTCAGCTACACGGTAACGGTATATACAGTGATACCCTCTATACAGGTCAGCTACACGGTAACGGTATATACAGTGATACCCTCTATACAGGTAAGCTACACGGTAACGGTATATACAGTGATACCCTCTATACAGCTACACGATAACGGTATATACAGGATACCCTCTATACAGCTACACGATAACGGTATATACAGTGATACCCTCTATACAGGTCAGCTACACGGTAACGGTATATACAGTGATACCCTCTATACAGCTACACGATAACGGTATATACAGTGATACCCTCTATACAGCTACACGATAACGGTATATACAGTGATACCCTCTATACAGCTACACGATAACGGTATATACAGTGATACTCTCTATACAGGTCAGCTACACGGTAACGGTATCATTTGTATATTAGTGGTGTGATACCTAAAGTCATGTTTTTTGTTTACATGTGAAAATTTCAGGAATTTCGTCTTCTAAGCAATTTTACGCTGAATGTTACCGTTATAAATCAGTGTCAGACTAAACATGGATTGCTTGAGGTTGTTTATATTCGTCATGGTTGGTGTAAGTAGAATCAGTGACATTTTTTCGAGAGAAAATACTGGGAATGATATGTACCCCACCCACTTCTTCTCAACAGCGTCTCAACTGTCAATTTCGTTTGGTCAGCATGTATATTACCAGAACTTTGTGACCATATTTTCCAGTGTTTCAAAGAGAACAACGCGTTTATCATGTTTAAACACTACCAGAAAAACTGTCCCTGTGTGGCTTCTACTCTGTGGAGATGTGCACCCATGTCCAGGTCCTCTCCATAGGGATACTGGTAAACAATCTTTTGCAGCTGGTGACATTTTTATGAGGAAACGTGGTTTGCACTTTATTCACTTGAACATTCGTAGTCGGATACCTAAATTGGAAGAAATCCGTCTACTTGCCAGGAATCACAACCCAGCTGGCATTTTTTTGTCTGAAACCTGGCTAGATTCAACAGTGCCAGACTCTGAAATTCATGTTCATAATTATAACATTCAAAGGAAAGATAGGTCCGACGGACGAGGAGGCGGTGTCTGTGCGTATATACGTAGTGATCTAGCATTCAACCCCCGGCATGACCTGCACCACCCAGACCTGGAGGCTACGTGGGTAGATATCCTTCTGCCTAAATCGAAACCTATTCTTTGTGGAGTCATTTATAGGCCACCAAAACAGTTGAACTTTTACAATGTTTTAGAATCTCTGTGTCAATCCTGTGATGACTTTATTACCAATGAAACTTTAATTTTTGGAGATTTTAATACCAATGTATGTGGTGAAAAATGTTCACTTCTTAACAGTTTGACATCTCTCTGTGAGCTTTTCAATTTCACTCAATTAATTAAAATTCCCACTAGAACATCAAGATGTTCATCTACTACAATTGATCTTATACTTGTCTCGGACATAGATAAAATTTCGAACAGTGGAGTTATTGACATATCTTTGAGTGATCATTCTATGATCTTTTGTACTCGGAAAATTACACGTTCTTCCTTTGGAAAGCACAATACTGTTAAACTCAGATCACAAAAGAATTACAATAGAGAAGACTTTCAGCAGTCCTTACTTTCATCTGACTGGGCTCCTGTTATGCTTAGTGACAATGTAAGTGAAGCATGGTATAATTTTAAACATATTTTTCTGTCTGTGTTGAATAATCATGCTCCAGTGAAGGAAGTCCGTATCAAGCAACGTACAGAACCTTGGATAAATGTTGAAATTTTGCAAAGCATAAATGCCAGAGACAAAGCTTTTAATCTGTATAAAAATAATAAAACTTCTGAAAATTATGACAGTTTTAAGGAGCTGAGAAATAATACACAGAAACTTATTCACAATGCCAAGAAAAATTATTTTAAAGACAGTATTGAGTGCAATAAATCTGACTCTAAGTCTCTTTGGAAATGTTTGAAACAGCTTGGCTTACCATCCAAGAAAAGTGTTAGTTCTTCTAGTAACATTGGTCTGAAAATTGATGGAGAAGTTAGTTTTGATTTTTTAAATGTTGCTGAAAAGTTTAACCGTTTCTATACTACTGTTACATCTAAGTTAGTTAAAAAACTGCCGGATAGTTATTTTAAATATGACAGATCTTTTGTAAGTAAATTTTATTTATCCAAGGGTATTTTTCCAAATTGCTTTTCATTTTCAGTTGTCTCAGAAAACAAAATTCTTAAGTACCTTAATAAGCTAAGTGCTAATAAGGCCACTGGGTTAGATGGAATCCCCTGTAAGTTTCTTAGGGACAGTTCAACAGTTATAGCATGTCCCTTAACTCATATTGTAAATCTTTCTATCATTCAGGGTTCTGTTCCCGATGATCTAAAAAATGCCCGGGTTATCCCTCTGTATAAGAAGAATGACAAGACCGAAGTTGGAAATTATCGGCCAGTGTCTATTTTGTGTATAATTTCAAAGATTTTTGAAAGGGTCATATATGATCAAATGGAAGGGTATTTGAATGAGAAGAAGATTTTATATAGTTTTCAGTCTGGTTTTAGACGCGGCTTTTCTACGGATACCTGTCTTATCCACCTATCTGATTTCATTAAATTTCAAATGGATGAAGGTAACATGGTTGGAATGGTACTTCTTGACTTGCAGAAGGCTTTCGATACCGTAAATCACAGTATTTTATTAATGAAACTGAATGAGATTGGCCTCAGTCCAGACGCTGTCCTTTGGTTCCAATCATATCTATCTGATAGACATCAGCTAGTTGATGTATCAGGTGTTCATTCCAGTCAAGCTCATGTCACCTGTGGGGTACCCCAGGGTTCTATACTGGGCCCTCTGTTATTTTTAATCTATGTTAACGACATGTCAGCAGTTGTCAGTAACAAACTATTATTGTATGCTGATGACTCTGGGATTCTTGTTCACGGTAAAAGTATATCCGATATTGAACTACTCTTATCTGAGGAATTGAAAAATGTAAGTGAATGGCTTGTTGATAACAAGCTTTCACTTCATCTTGGCAAGACAGAGTCTATTCTATTCGGTTCTAAACCCAAGCTAAGGTCTCAGAGCACTCTAAATATTTTCTGTAATAATACAAATATTCAGGCTACCGGTTCAGTAAAGTATCTTGGTGCAACTTTGGACCAGAATCTTTCATGCGATACAATTGCACGGTCAGTGGTTACAAAGTCAAATGCCCGTTTGAAATACTTGCATAGGAAGAGTCAGTTATTAGATCTTCATACTAGGAAACTTTTGGTTATGTCATTAGTTCAATGTCACTTTGACTATTTATGTTCTTTCTGGTACCCAAGTTTGACCAAATATTGGAAAAACAGGCTTCAAACTACCCAGAATAAATTGGTTCGCTTTGTTTTGAATATGGATAGCAGGTCTCATGTTGGGTTAGAGCATTTTAAGTCTCTTAACTGGTTACCTGTATCAAAGAGAGTGGATCAGATAACTCTCTGTCATGTGCATAAGATAAAGTTAGGTACAGCCCCAGAATATCTTAAGGAACATTTTGTCCCCCTTACTCATATACATGACCGTTGTACTAGATCTAGAGTGTCTGCACTTCCTTCGAGTAACTCTAGTCACACCAGTTATATTTTTAGTGACACAGGGCGATTTTCTTTACCAAAGGTGGGAAGCTTTGGTAGAAAATCATTTGCTTTTAATGGTATTGTTCTGTAGAATGGTCTTCCTCAACGTCTTAGGGATGTTGATTCCTCCCACACGTTCAAACATGCCATCAAAGCTCATTTATTGGCCACTTAATTTCTTAATTATGTTTTTATTTCGTAATTGATTTCAATGATATATGCATCTTAAATTATTGATAGTTGTCCCAAAGTAATTAATCAGTTTTAATTCTATTGCAGTTTTATAGTTTGACTGACAAATTCTGCGATCTCCAGATTCAATGTGATAAACACTTTGACTGTGATATATGTGACCTCAGTAACATTCCTGAATTGATGACATGTTTAGTTGATCATTGATTGATTATTTGCTGCTTCGGTAGAAAATCAAATTTTCTGACACATGACTTTCTGTGTCATGCTGCCAATATTAGGGACCACAATGGAAATAAGAGGAATCCTTTCATCTTTTTTGTGTTATCCCTGGTATTGGTGTGCATTGCATGGCTATCTTAAATCGAGTTAGTATATATTTAGATTTTATTTATGTAATAATTTTATTTTTTTAAACTGATGAACTCATGGTTATTATTGTATTGGATTTTTATGCATCATTTTGTTTTAAATTGCCATGTTATGTATACTAGCCAAATAAAATTATTATTATTATTATTATTATTATATACATTGATACCCTCTATACAGCTACACGATAACGGTATATACAGTGATACCCTCTATACAGCTACACGATAACGGTATATACAGTGATACCCTCTACACAGCTACACGATAACGGTATATACAGTGATACCCTCTATACAGCTACACGATAATGGTATATACAGTGATACCCTCTATACAGCTACACGGTAACGGTATATACAGTGATACCCTCTATACAGCTACACGGTAACGGTATATACAGTGATACCCTCTATAAAGGTCAGCTACACGGTAACGGTATACAGTGATACTCTCTATACAGGTCAGCTACACGGTAACGGTATATACAGTGATACCCTCTATACAGGTCAGCTACACGGTAACGGTATATACAGTGATACCCTCTACTACACGATAACGGTATATACAGTGATACCCTCTATACAGCTACACGATAACGGTATATACAGTGATACCCTCTATACAGGTCAGCTACACGGTAACGGTATATACAGTGATACCCTCTATACAGCTACACGATAACGGTATATACAGTGATACCCTCTATACAGCTACACGATAACGGTATATACAGTGATACCCTCTATACAGCTACACGATAACGGTATATGCAGTGATACTCTCTATACAAGTCAGCTACACGGTAACGGTATATACAGTGATACCCTCTATACAGCTACACGATAACGGTATATACAGTGATGCCCTCCATACAGCTACACGATAACGGTATATACAGTGATACCCTCTATACAGCTACACGATAACGGTATATACAGTGATACCCTCTATACAGCTACACGATAACGGTATATAGTGATACTCTCTATACAGGTCAGCTACACGATAACGGTATATACAGTGATACCCTCTATACAGCTACACGATAACGGTATATACAGTGATACCCTCTATACAGCTACACGATAACGGTATATAGTGATACTCTCTATACAGGTCAGCTACACGGTGACGGTATATACAGTGATACCCCCTATACAGGTCAGCTACACGGTAACGGTATATACAGTGATACCCTCTATACAGCTACACGGTAGCGGTATATACAGTGATACCCTCTATACAGCTACACGATAACGGTATATACAGTGATACCCTCTATACAGGTCAGCTACACGGTAACGGTATATACAGTGATACCCTCTATACAGCTACACGATAACGGTATATACAGTGATACCCTCTATACAGCTACACGATAACGGTATATACAGTGATACCCTCTATACAGCTACACGATAACGGTATATGCAGTGATACTCTCTATACAAGTCAGCTACACGGTAACGGTATATACAGTGATACCCTCCATACAGCTACACGATAACGGTATATACAGTGATACCCTCTATACAGCTACACGATAACGGTATATACAGTGATACCCTCTATACAGCTACACGATAACGGTATATAGTGATACTCTCTATACAGGTCAGCTACACGATAACGGTATATACAGTGATACCCTCTATACAGCTACACGATAACGGTATATACAGTGATACCCTCTATACAGCTACACGATAACGGTATATAGTGATACTCTCTATACAGGTCAGCTACACGGTGACGGTATATACAGTGATACCCCCTATACAGGTCAGCTACACGGTAACGGTATATACAGTGATACCCTCTATACAGCTACACGGTAGCGGTATATACAGTGATACCCTCTATAAAGCTACACGGTAACGGTATATACAGTGATACCCTCTATACAGATCAGCTACACGGTAGCGGTATATACAGTTATACCCTCTATAAAGGTCAGCTACACGGTAACGGTATATACAGTGATACTCTCTATACAGCTACACGGTAACGGCATATACAGTGATACTCTCTATACATGTCAGCTACACGGTAGCGATATATACAGTTATACCCTCTATACAGGTCAGCTACACGGTAACGGTATATACAGTGATACCCTCTATACAGGTTAGCTACACGGTAACGGTATATACAGTGATACCCTCTATACAGCTACACGGTAACGGTATATACAGTGATACCCTCTATACAGATCAGCTACACGGTAGCGGTTTATACAGTGATACCCTCTATACAGGTCAGCTACACGGTAGCGGTATATACAGTGATACCCTCTATACAGGTCAGCTACACGTTAACGGTATATACAGTGATGATCTCTATAAAGGTCAGCTACAAGGTAGCGGCATATACAGTGATACCCTCTATAAAGGTCAGCTACACGGTAACGGCATATACAGTGATACCCTATATACAGGTCAGCTACACGGTAGCGGTATATACAGTGATACCCTCTATACAGGTCAGCTACACGGTAACGGTATATACAGTTATACCCTCTATACAGGTCAGCTACACGATAGCGGTATATACAGTTATACCCTCTATACAGGTCAGCTATACGGTAGCGGTATATACAGTGATACCCTCTATACAGCTACACGGTAACGATATATACAGTTTTATCCAGTCACCAGGCTTCTCTAGTGACATAATAAAGGGGGTGCTAATAAACTTAGGTTTATTAGGTTACTTCCGGTAGTAGAAGGTTTATTAGGTTAGTAGATAGGCGTAATGATTCTATAACCATGGAACTATTTTATTTTTCTGTAAATATGCATAAACATGTTGATAGAATAGATCTAACAGATATATTTGGTCACCAAAAGAATTATTCAAATGAGAAAAAATAAAAATAATTGGCTACAGCTGGATTCGAACCCGCGCCTGATCCTACAAAAACTAATTCTAATCACTCTAGAGACGTCGCCCTTACCGATTACGCCACTGAGGCCACATACAAAATGACGTTGATTTATCAGTTTTATTAATTTAATCCACCGCTGGCAAAACCCGTTTTTGATAAAATCAAACCTGGAAGCAAAGATTGACAGATAAATAGTAAATGTTTTCTTTTCACTCTCATGATAATTTGATTGATAAACTCTTACAGGGGCGGTGATAGTCATAAACCTAAATATAGTCTGTTCAGTTCCATCGATTTATGAGTGACGTTAGGTCTATCTAAAATTAGAAACCGAGACTACGTAACTCGAATTTGACCAAAGAATATATTCATGTCTGTTTGAAATAACTTATCGACCCTCGATTCAAATCATCTTATTTTTCAAATTCAACCACGTTTCCCTTCTAGTAATGCAAGTATCGAAACTATATTCCTCTGCGGTAGCTCATTAGATCTATTTACGTCTAAATGGAAGTGAAAAGGGAGGAATCCGTTGATCGAAAAACTGCATTTTCAATGTAAATTATTTCAAGAGTGTTATGAGTCTATAAAAAAAGACATTTAACTATATTGACTGGATAAATCGAATAATAGGTTAGTGCCGTAGATGGGACGCCTTTATCCGACTCGGAGAGAAAACAGTTGAGGCTCGGCAAGCTTCGCCTCAACGTTTTCTCCCCTCGTCGGATAAAGGCGTCCCATCTACGGCACTAACCTATTATTCTCTATATACCCTCTATACAGGTCAGCTACACCGTACCGGTGTAAACAGTGATACCCTCTATACAGGTAACAGTATATACAGTGATACCCTCTATACAGGTCAGCTACACGGTAACGGTATATACAGTGATACTCTCTATACAGCTACACGGTAACGATATATACAGTGATACTCTCTATACAGCTACACGGTAACGGTATATACAGTGATGCTCTCTATAACGGTCAGCTACACGGTAGCGGTATATACAGTGATACCCTCTATACAGATCAGCTACACGGTAGCGGTATATACAGTGATACTCTCTATACAGGTCAGCTACACGGTAACGGTGTATACAGTGATACCCTCTATACAGGTCAGCTACACGGTAACGGTATATACAGTGATACCCTCTATACAGATCAGCTACACGGTAACGGTATATACAGTGATACCCTCTATACAGCTACACGGTAGCGGTATATACAGTTATACCCTCTATACCGATCAGCTACACGGTAGCGGTATATACAGTGATACCCTCTATACAGGTCAGCTACACGGTAACGGTATATACAGTGATACCCTCTATACAGGTCAGCTACACGGTAACGATATATACAGTGATAACCTCTAAACTGGTCAGCTATACAGTAGCGGTTTATACAGCGATACCCTCTATACAGATCAGCTACACGGTAGCGGTATATACAGCGATACAGGTCAGCTACACCGTACCGGTGTAAACAGTGATACCCTCTATACAGGTAACAGTATATTACTTTCACTCTGCATGAAGTAATCACTTGCCTAAAAAGATCTAATTTCTTCTTTACTGAAATAATTCTGGTTTGCAGGATCTTTACTGTACAGTAAATCGTTAATCCGAATTATTAGCAAAGAAGCAAATATATTTTTATCCAGTCACCAGGCTTCTCTAGTGACATAATAAAGGGGGTGCAGATAAAGTTAGGTTTATTAGGTTACTTCCGGTAGTAGAAGGTTTATTAGGTTAGTAGATAGGCGTAATGATTCTATAACCATGGAACTATTTTAATTTTCTGTAAATATGCATAAAAATCATGTTGACGAAATAGATCTAATAGAAAATTCACCAAAAGATTTATTCAAATGAGAAAAAATAAAAATAAATTGGCTATAGCTGGATTCGAACCCGCGCCTGATCCGACAAAAACCAATTCTAATCACTCTAGAGACGTCGCCCTTACCGATTACGCCACTGAGGGAACATACAAAGTGACGTTGATTTATCAGTTTTATTAATTTAATCCACCGCTGGCGAAACACGTTTTTGATAAATCAAGCCTGGAAGCAAAGATTGACAGATAAATAGTAAATGTTTTCTTTTCACTCTCATGATAATTTGATTGATAAACTCTTACAGGGGCGGTGATAGTCATAGACCTAAATATAGCCTGTTCAGTTCCATCGATTTATGAGTGACGTTAGGTCTGTCTAAAAATAGAAACCGAGACTACGGAACACGGATTTGACCAGAGAATATAACCATGTCTGTTTGAAATAACTTATCGACCCTCGATTCAAATCATCTTATTTTTCAAATTCAACCACGTTTCCCCCTCTTGTAATGCAAGTATCGAAACTATTTTCCTCTGCGGTAGCTCATTAGATCTATTTACGTCTAAATGGAAATGAAAAGGGAGGGATCCGTTGATCGAAAAACCGCATTTTAAATGTAAATCATTTCAAGAGTGTTATGTTTTATGAGTATACAAAAGATATTTAACTAAATTGACTGGATAAATCAAATAATAGGTTAGTGCCGTAGATGGGACGCCTTTATCCGACTCGGAGAGAAAACAGTTGAGGCTCGGCAAGCCTCGCCTCAACGTGTTCTCCCCTCGTCGGATAAAGACGTCCCATCTACGGACCTAACCTATTATTCTCTATTTAGACAGACAACTACTTCATGCAGTGTGAAATAAATACAGGAGCATCTCATGGGAGCTTTGTGCATTACTTTCACCCTGCCATTTGTCTTAAACATGTACTCCATGAATATTCATGTAAGAAATTATGACATCATGAATATCAATTAGATCATGTTTTAAAAAGGTAATGAACACGGTAATATTTGGCAATGGCAGAAACTATTGAATCATATCTACATTATATCATTATCAAACAGAGCAGACACTGATCAGACTGCTCCTGCATGATCCGTTTAATCTGGTCTACTCTGCAAAGGCTTGAAATGCGTATTTATGGAGTAATGATACTAATTTGAGTGTTAGGACTATCGAGGATTTATTATAGACTTCAGTCGATAGTACCTTACCTTACCTTACTAGATAACCACTCTATAGTACATACACATTACCTTACTAGACTTCATTCGATAGTACATACACCTTACCTTACTAGATAATGTCGAACCACTCTATAGTACATACACCTTACCTTACTAGACTTCACTCTATAGTACATACACCTTACCTTACTAGATAATGTCGAACCACTCTATAGTACATACACCTTACCTTACTAGACTTCAGTCTATAGTACATTCACCTTACCTTACTAGACTTCAGTCTATAGTACATACACCTTACCTTACTAGACGTCAGTCTATAGTACATTCACCTTACCTTACTAGACTTCAGTCTATAGTACATTCACCTTACCTTACTAGACGTCAGTCTATAGTACATGCACCTTACCTTACTAGACTTCATTCGATAGTACATGCACCTTACCTTACTAGACGTCAGTCTATAGTATATGCACCTTACCTTACTAGACTTCAGTCTATAGTACATGCACCTTACCTTACTAGACTTCAGTCTATAGTACATGCACCTTACCTTACTAGACGTCAGTTTATAGTACATTCACCTTACCTTACTAGACTTCAGTCGATAGTACATACACCTTACCTTACTAGACTTCAGTCGATAGTACATACACCTTACCTTACTAGATATAGTAAAACACCTCTATACCGAACGTTCCATACCTGTCTTCAAGACAGGGACAGCTTAATGCAGGATGAAAGGCATATAGAACGCCCCTTTGTATTTATATGCATTTGACCGTGCAATAAGTAGTCATCTGCCTACAAATACCTTATTTATCATTTATTAAAGAGCCGGTGCGAAACGGTTTTACTGTAGAGTTATTTGATTCTGCTAGGATTATCAATAAATAGGAGGGTCCTGAAGGAATCGAGTATGCCCTTCTACTCTACTAATTTTGAACAGTATTTAAACATATAACACGATTTAAAAGTTGGCATTTCGTAGCTATCAAATTCACCAGACATTTAACTCTATTTAACTCTGTCGCTGGCAATTTTTGTCGTCTGCAAACTTTGTTGTCTGCTTTCATTTTTTTTCTTCATTTGTGTTTCGAAATATAAACATTCTCAATAACAAACAGTTTGGATCATGATGAGACACCGAGTTACACAATGTTAGATCCAAACTGTTTGCATAGGTAATCACAGATGCTACATTGGCAGCGAAAGAGTTAATTCTTTACTACTGACGTCATCGGAAAACGAATCCCATTGTCTGCTGCTGTTATAACTTTTATAAATAGTTTGTATACATATAAGGTGCCGAATAACTCGGCATCTAATCGGCACCCAAATTGTTGGACACACGACTTACGTTTTAGAAAAGACATTGAAGGAGAGTCCACTCTGAAACTCATTTCTGCTGCAGCTCTTGTATGAACTCATTTCTGCTCTAGTTCTGATAAAATCTCATTTCTGTTCCAGCTCTGATATAAACTAATTTCTGCTTCAGCTCTGATATGAACTCATTTCTGTTCCAGCTCTAATATGAACTCATTCCTGCTGCAGCTCTGATATGAAGCAAAATGTACTTACTTGCGATTCGTTCAATGATTTGAAAAACGACTGACAGTGTGTCAAACAGATTGGATCCTGATGAGACTGACAGTGTGTCAGACAGCTGCGATCCTGATGGGACCGACAGTGTGTCAAACAGCTGGGATCCTGATGAGACCGACAGTGTGTCAAACAGCTGGGATCCTGATGAGACCGACAGTGTGTCAAACAGCTGAGATCATGATGAGACCGACAGTGTGTCAAACAGCTGGGATCCTGATGAGACTGACAGTGTGTCAAACAGCTGGGGGATCCTGATGAGACCGACAGCGTGTCAAACAGCTGGGATCCTGATGAGACCGACAGTGTGTCAAACAGCTTGGATCCTGATGAGACCGACAGTGTGTCAAACAGCTGGGATCCTGATGAGACCGACAGTGTGTCAAACAGCTGGGATCCTGATGAGACCGACCCTGATGAGACTGACAGTGTGTCAAACAGCTGGGATCCTGATGAGACCGACAGTGTGTTAAACAGCTAGGATCCTGATGAGACTGACAGAGTGTCAAACAGCTGGGATCCTTATGAGACTGACAGTGTGTCAAACAGATTGGATCCTGATGAGACTGACAGTGTGTCAAACAGATTGGATCCTGATGAGACTGACAGAGTGTGAAACAGCTGGAATCCTGATGAGACTGAAAGAATGTCAAACAGCTGCGATCCTGATGAGACTGACAATGTGTTAAACAGATTTGATCCTGATGAGACGCCGAGTTACACGGTGTCTCATCTGTGCCCAGGCTGTTTGCAATTGATGGTTTTGTCGCGATCGGCAAGATGAGGGATACTACAGGGTAAACGTCATGCGTGTGGGAGCTTTCCGCAGGACTGTCACTCTGTAATAAGCTGACACCTGTCTTAAAGACCAGTACTGGTACTAGTTTGATAGCCCGGGTCTACGGTGGGTTTTGTAAGTGGATTTACATATGTTTGTATATTCAGTGATACAATATTGGCAGCTGACAACTGTTAAACCATATTCAACCAAATATTAACACCATGCATTATTAATATGGTTATGTCAAATATATGTTACATTTTATTCATAAATATTCGTTAGGGTATTTCTATCTTGCTTGTCACACTGTTTGACGCTTTTTATAGTGCTAAATCTTATTAAGGCAACAAAAGATATTAAAATGAACTATGCCTTGGCAACTACGATAGTGATCGAGCGCATTAGTGAGATTGTCTTGCGAAAGAAATTGAGCCTCAAAGTACTCTGAATACATCTCCCAGTGTAAAATGAGTGAATCGAAAGACATAAGGAATTCAAGCCAATTCCCAGATTTGATTGTAGTTTTATGGGAATTGGTTTGCAATACATATCAAGATTGAGTAAGGGAATTCTCATCAATTTTAATTTCAAGTTTCCGATATTTGATTTGATGGTGTGTTTGAAATGATACTCTACCATTCTTCAATATAAAATAATAATGTTCCAATCTATTATTCATATTTAACCCTTTACCTGACAGTGGCGCTCTTGGACTAGCGGCGCTGTTGGACTAGCGGCGCTGTTGGACTCCTTTGCAAACAGAGTAATTCCATAATTATATCACGGCTTCACACGGAGCCGTTTGATCAGGTCCTGCTCTATTTGCTTATGGAATGATAAACATCCGATTTCCAAACTTTCATGTACAGTCAAATCCCTCTAAAGCGGACTTCTATTAGAGAAGGGTTTATACTTTTTGGCAGCTAGCTGCTTAATGCAGGGTGAAAGTCCTAGAGCTTTCTGCACGACTTCAATAAGCTGCCACCTGACTCCAAGACCGATATTTATACTAAATGTAATGTTCGGTTTAGAGAAGTTCGTGTATTCATATGTCATTTTAAACATTGAACTTAGTAATAGACATTAGTATTTTTTCATACATGAATAATGATTAGATAAAGGGGTAACTGACAGGCAATAGCTATAACAATATTTGTATTTACGACAACAGTGTGCAGATTTTACAATAGCCGCATAGTAAAACTAGTCCCATTACACAGTGACAATGCTGGGTGATGAGTAGTGAAACTGGTTCCATTACATAATGGCAATGTTAGGTGATGGATAGTGAAACTGGTTCCATTACATAATGGCAATGCTAGGTGATGGATAGTGAAACTGGTTCCATTACATAATGGCAATGTTAGGTGATGGATAGTGAAACTGGTTCCATTACATAATGGCAATGCTAGGTGATGGATAGTGAAACTGGTTCCATTACATAATGGCAATGCTAGGTGATGGATAGTGAAACTGGTTCCATTACATAATGGCAATGTTAGGTGATGGATAGTGAAACTGGTTCCATTACATAATGGCAATGTTAGGTGATGGATAGTGAAACTGGTTCCATTACATAATGGCAATGTTAGGTGATGGATAGTGAAACTGGTTCCATTACATAATGGCAATGTTAGGTGATGGATAGTGAAACTAGTCTATTACATAGTGGCAATTCTAGGTGATGGATGGTGAAACTAGTCCATTACATAATGGCAATGTTAGGTGATGGATAGTGAAACTGGTTCCATTACACAGTGGCACTGGTTCCATTACATAATGGTAATGTCAGGTGATGGATCGTGTAACTAGTTCCATTACATAACAGCAATGCTATGTGCCTTATGGTGAAAGTAGTCCCATTACACAGTGACAATGCTAGGAGACACATAGTGTAAGTAATCCCATTACACAGTGGCAATGCTAGGATACGCACATTGAAACGAAACTAGTCCTATTACATAGCGACAACGCTAGGAGACGCACAGTAAAACTAGTTCCATTACATAGCGCCAAATCACATGGTTTTGTCAATATTGCAAGAGAGTACCACGAGTGAAACAACTTTGGTACATTATATTGAAATCTGAAATTTGTTTCAAGACGAAAGCTGTGGAAGCTTTTATAGTCATACAGGGACACATTCCCTCTCTGTATTGTCCATCCTTGTTTATCAATCAAAATATTCGGGATAATTAAGTTAGAAGGTCACGCAAATCGCAATTCCTCTATAATTGAAGTTAGTACACACAGAAAACAATACTGCTTTAAACGTTGAGAGTTTTTTATAAGAAGACACTCAACCTCTTCTGTGGACAACTTGAAGAATTTATTCTGTATTATGGTAAGTGGAATTGAAAACACTCGTGTTACAATGTTATTTTATTTAAATTAGGAAAACCAGACCCGCTTCAAGACCGTCTTTAATAGTACTGGGCTGAATATGAATGATAGATAATAACAATGAGATTATTTCTAATTCTGGCTACACTTTTTTCTTATGTTTCTGTGTCATGTCAGACAAGGTGAATTCCAATAAACAGTTTTGAAAACATTATAAACATCCCCTCCTCCATTTGCATTTACTTTTATTTCTGTGAAATATGTTTATATCTGACCAAACTGCAGACATTTGAATTGAAAGACAAGAAAAGCAACTGAAAGGAACAGGAAGGACGCCAATTTACAAGAATTTACAATATAAAATGATATTTATCTGTTATTATATTATTATTTTTATTATCATTATTATTATTATTATATTATTATTATTATTATTACTATTATTACTACCATTATTATTATACATACTCAATGCGGTGATTCTAAATTTAACAATTTACTTGAAGTTGTAGATAACGGCCCTTCCTAATGAAAGCAGATATTCGTGTGTAAACATATAAATATTGGTTGAGCTAAAATACATTCGATATTCCCAAAAATATATTTTACAAATACAAATGGCTGAACAAAAAAGAATAATAGAATCAAGCATGGGTTTTGTTAAAGACGGGGGTTTCTCGCTTCTCAGTCGTGCTAGATAAGCTGAGTTACTAAAAATAGCCGTACTATGAAATCCTTATCTGGAACAGCCCGTGACTAGTGTATTCATACGCGCGATTGGGTAAAATCAATACAAGGGAAGGACTGCTTACAGAATTATACCAACATTTCTATAGGCAACAACCTTATGAATTGAAATTAATATAAGTAATTAGCACGAATATGAAATTCTTTTTATCATATAAACACTTTAAAAGCCTATTTAATTAACCGAAGACGTTGTTTTGTAGTCACTCAGTCATTTATATTTACGCCAAAACGTAACGTTTGTGGTTGTCATAACAAATGACGTCATTAGAGGGTTAATACACGTTTTTTCGGGCAATAACATCTGCAGTGTCCCGAGGGACTGTTGTTGGCCCGAGCCCGAAGGGCGAGGGCAACAACATTCCCGAGGGACACTGCAGATGTTATTGCCCGAAAACAAACGTGTATTAACGCTATTCTTGCATAAAACCAATTTTCTGCTCTCCTGCATCAATTTAATTCCTCAAAATACAAGCAAAACAACGGCAGCAAAACTATACACTTCTTTGACACTTCCTCGATTTATGCTGTTTCCGGGCCACTGTTTTCTTTTCGACGTCAATTCATGATTGTATTAAATACCGTTTACACGGAATTTCATTCAATATGTCTATCACTAAAAACAGTTCATTGTCTGTGCTCCTGGAAATACTCACACCCGGTGTTCACCTAGCTTAGGCCAAAACGTTGTAGCATTCCCGTCCATTGTTTACCTTAGGCCCGTAATAAGTATAATTAAAACCGGTCAACAAGAGCGCGTGAGCACGAGAATCGCCTTGTTAATACATGGCCTAGCGGGACTACAACAGCACGTTTTATGCAAGAATTTGGTGTCACGCCTAAAGTTATGCTGCGGTCTGTTGCTATTAGATATGGAAGTCGTATTACGCAATGTAAAGTAGTACTTCACAAAATTCGTCAATTTTCTTGGTTTTAGGGCGTATTTTAGCGAGAAAAATAATCAAGCATGGGATTTGTTAAAGCCGGGGGGTTCTATACCCTCGGTTGGTCTGTTCCTATCGGAAACTCGCTAAAGCTCGTTTCCGACTGGAACAGACCAACCTCGGGTATAGAAAAGCGTATTCCGCCTTTATTCCACATCATCCGCTGCGCCACACCGGGTCCCTAACAACTCGCAGAACATAAATAATTATCAACGCAGTGCAAGTTTCTGAATGAGTAGATGATATCGTGGTTGGTATTAGACGAACCTTTTTGTATTTTAATGTACTTTTGCACATGAAGAAAAAGACATTCGTTTTCATCATTTGCCAAGATTGGAATGCCATACAATAACTTTGGAGTGCTTAAGAGATAAAGATCGCGGGTATTCTGCAACAGTTGTAGTTTTTGAGTTGAAAATAGTGTGCATTAAAAAAGAACTATTCTGCATATTTAGCGGATAGCGAGCAATAAATGGTCAAGCATGAACAACATTCCGTGTTTAGCAGAACTAACACACTAACCCATTGCTGATTGGCACCTCCGTAAGGACGGTGTTTATTATTGACGCATGAAATATAGAAACCCATGGTAGGAACGTGTATCTAGTATCTTTAATATCTTATTTGAAAATGTGTGTAAAATTGTGCAAACGACACACACAACGGTTGTATGGAATCTACTGTGTTTCTCCCATGACGACTGGAATCTCATCTCGCATGTGTGTTAACTCATTTGTTCTTTTATAATATATTATGTAAACATCCATGTACCATTAACAACGTAATCGTAGAAAAACTACCGCTAGAACATATGTATTATCCATTTTGTTTTATACGAGAACCACTCAAATATGAGCTTCAAGCTAACTGTAACACTGTTCGCTTCAATTATCATCTTATTCTCTCATATTACCTACTCCCTGTAGACAAGCACATCTTCAATTTCCTTGTCCAATATTTGAAAGTATTATTATGATTCTAATTAGGTATAATCTGCACATAGTAAGGTATGGAAGAACCGACATGTTTTTGCATGCGTTTGTTAGTTAAGCGAACATAAACAAATCGCAAGGAACTATGTGTCTGAGCATGCTGGATTAGGAAGCACGACAACCTTTCTTGTCGCAAACAGTCGGTTATAACCCTGGCTTTGTGTGATGAAACATTGCCATGCAACAATCTCATATATCGCAAGGTTTAGCAGGCCAATAGTTCCGGTACTTTTCCTCGGTAAATAAATGCGTCTAATTTTAGGTGTTTATACCTGGATAGCTGGACATTGATGTAAAGTAGATGGGATACATAATTATGTAACATTGTGAAAAAGTTGTGCCTCGACTGGGACTCGACCCCAGTGCCGTTGGCTAACCATGCCAACACTCTACCGACTGAGATACCAAGCTACGCAGTCTAAGCCTATCAACTGTTTCCCCACAATATCTACCCGGCTACACACACACACACTCTACACAAGAAATCGTCCCGAATTCTTACTCAAAGAACACTCACTAACTTCTTATTAATACAATTTTTTCACATAAATTACACTGCCGATTATTAACGTTAGGCGCTAAATGTAACATGGTGAAAAAGTTCTGACTCGACTGGGACTCGGACCCTGGGCCTTTGGCTTACCTTGTCAACACTCTACCGACTGAGCTACCACACAGTCTAAACCTATCACCACAATCTCTAACCGGCTACACACACACCCTCTACACAAGAATTCGTCACGCATTCGTACTCAAAGAGCACTCCACTAGTTCCTTATTATTACATTTCTTCATATAAATTACACTGCCGGTTATTTATGTTGGGCACCAAATGTAACATGGTGAAAAAGTTGTGACTCGACTGGGACTCGACCCAAGGGCCTTTGACTTACCATGCCAACACTCTACCGACTTAGCTACCAAGGCACACAGTCTAAACCTATCAACTGTTTTACCATAATCTCCGACCGGCTATACATAACATCATTGATGTTCATATTGCGTTTAGCAATGACATGCATGTCGCCTACCCTTAGACCCCTATCTTGTCATGAACCCTTTGTTATTAGTTTAAATGTGAAGTCAAGTCTCGCCTAATACATATTTTGGCACGTTTACAACACTTTGAAAAGGCATACACTGATAATACCGTTTGCGACCGTTTGCTAATAATGTCAACAAATATAAATGCACAGTAGAACCCTCTAATGCGAACACTTAATGGATACACATTTTTACCTTTACAAGCAAGTGACTGCTTAATACAGGGCGAATGTTATGCGGAAAGCTCCTACATGAGCTTTCTGCATAATTTTCGCCCTGCATAAAGCTACCGCCTGTCTCTGCTACCCAGAATTATGCCCATAGTTGGTGGTCGCATTAGATGAGTTTTATTGTATTAGGTTTAAAAGTTAGACTATTAAGGAATTACTAATAATGAAAGTTTAACAGAATATTAATACTAGGCTATAATAATTGCAATTAAAAAGGTCTGAAACATTGAAACTGTAAATTAGTCCGTACAAACGAATTCGGATAAACATCAAGCTTTGTTTTCCTTTTTGTGAACACCTTATTTGATAAATCGAGTAAATAGTGAACGCTTAAGTACTATCCATATGTTTGTATGTTGCTATATATAACAGTGCTGTGGTGTCAGTTTTACAACATGACCTAAACAAAATCCAAAACAAAAGCTATTTTAATATAAAATAATACCATAGTAATGTAAAACAAAGAAACAATATCTTTTTGTTCAAATATATACTCATATCAACAAAAACGTTAGGGATATGGGATAAAAGAAATATATAACACATTATAAAATCTGAAACTCGTATTTTTATTTTATCATTTTTTTTCTCAAGTTTTTCTTCAACATTTGTATATAACCATTCATAACACTATCCTGAAATGTACCTGTGATAAAATATATACGACTCAAACGTTGCCATTTATACCATTATATAAGCGTATAGTACCCACTTAATTATCGTATCTCTAGCGGAACGAAACAAGAGACAATCTAAAACAGACAGGTTTTGATTTGGAAAAAAAATGTATAACGTGTCAGCACTCTAAAAAGTCAAAATGTAATATCATGAAAACAAGACAATACATAAATCTTATGAAATATATACCGTATAAAGTGATGAAAACATGACAATACATAAATCTTATGAAATATATACCGTATAAAGTGATGAAAACAAGACAATACATAAATCTTATAAAATATATACCGTATAAAGTGATAAAACAAGACAATACATAAATCTTATAAAATATATACTGTATAAAGTGATGAAAACAAGACAATACAGTAAACCCCTCTAAACTAGACGTTGAATTTGGTATAAATATCGGTCTTAGAGACAGGTGGCAGCTTCATGCAGGGTGAAAGTCATGCAGAAAGCTTTTTCAGCCTGCATGAAGCAGCCACCTGCTTAAAAGTATCTAAATTCTTTTCTACTAGAATTCCGGTTTAGAGGGGTTTTACTGTACATAAATCTTATAAAATATATACCGAATAAAGTGTACAGCTATTTGCAATATAAAGCATGCATTTATTCTTAACCTGTTCCCTTATACAAACGTATTTACACACCTTGCAAACAGTGAACACCCAGAACAGACGGCTTCTGTAGGAACCGCACGATCAGGGCATGCTCTGATTCTACAGTTTCTGTCTCTGTGTTTCTGCCATTATTAACATTATCTATTTAAAATTCGTGATTTCATTATACAGTGAAACCCCGCTAATGCGACCACTTAATAAACAGCCACCGATGTCGTTAAAAGCGGGTGGTTGCTTAATGCAGGACAAAAGTTATGCAGAAAGCTCCTATAGGAGCTTTCTGCATAACTTTCGTCCTGCATTAAGCTACCACCTGCCTCTGCCACCCAGAATTATGCCCTTTTTTGGTGGTCGCATTAGCGTGATTTCATTATAGTTTACAAGAATATTCAACAGGTTAAGGGTTCAAACATTGCACGAGGTTAACAAGAAAACAATATCGTGCAAGAACGGAGTTCGTGTATTTAATGATAAGACTTTGCCGACGTTGCGTAATATATGGCCCGTGTGCGTGTACGTGTCCACGTTCGTGTCAGTAAATGTGCGCTCAACAAACAAACACTAGATATATTCCATTTATGCGTGACGTCTGTTCACAGACATAGATTCTATCACGAAAACAGACACCTCATCGATTATCATCAAGAAACCAAGATGTCTAGAAATAATACGCTAAATACTGAACGAAATCTGAAATATAAGAGAATTTTAGATTCAGGAAAGATGCTAAAAGAAAAGATACTGCAGCGTTCACGAACTGTTAATGAGATTTGTGTATAAACATATTCCCTGTAATATGCTGTTGGTCTTTGTAAATGCGATTTTCACTAATGCTATTCTCCTTACAGAGGCACTGACGTGGAAGCGGGCACATTTACGGAAAACGTATCATGTAATTATAGAAAGCTGGTGTGTAACATTACATTTCTAACCCTTTGAGAAAATGACCCCTGGTTCATTTTTACGCTGGATAAGTGATCAATTTCAACGTTGCAAAGTGACTTTGGAAGTTAATTCATAACCCATCCACGCATTAAAACCTCAATCTCGTGAATTATTGTTCAGTTGTTGAATTTCCGTTAACGCTTTGAGTTCGGGACAAACATGCGTTGGAATTTGCAAACATTTTAGACCCTGATCAGAGGGCTCGCAGAGGAGCTTAATGCCACTAACTCGTAGCAGAAATAGTATCAAAATTGAAAGAAGCCTCGGTGAACATATAACAAAGGCAGGATGACCTCCGGCGGCTGACAGTATACCATACCACAGACTGGTGAACGCGACCTTGGTGTAATCCATGCAATGTGATTTTGCCACTGACCGATCAAAGGCGGTACTCTCTATGTCACCCCTACTCTTATGTGTGTCTTGTGCCTTTCTGTCTTTGTACTTGTACGTTTGTTGGTGTTTCAGATTTGCATCTTATATATGTCTGTCTGTCTTTTGTCTGCCTGTGTGTCTATGTGTGTATTGTTTCTATGTGCGTGCACGTGTGTTTGTGCGTGCGCGGTTGTGTGTGCCTCATGTATGTGAAACTGTAAAATAATTTTTTATTGTTCAATCAGCAAACAAGCAGACTCTATTTGCAAAGGCGTGAAATGTTTCTCTGTCTTCGAAATTGTTAAATGAACGTCGTATCTTTTAAATCCAGACTTTTTTGTAAACGTTATCATGGTTCGTCTTGTAAGTTTCCTAATTGAAGTAAAATGTCACAGGGCATAATAATGATTCTGAGTTTCTTCTCTGTAGAACATCGTAATTGTGTAAATATTCTTCTCATACTCCCAAAGGGGGTCGCGTTGAAATTAATTTGAAGGCAAAAAGTGACTTCCGGTTCATCTTTCTTTTGAAATTTCCACAGGCGGACACATTTGTAATCTAGACAGACATAGCCTATAGCTTTTTAACTTTGTATGAATACATCTGTAAGATAAAACCAACAACAGAAAGATAAATTATTACAGAGAAAACTAATACAAAACTTTTAAGTTCTCGCTTTGAAAGTAAAACCGAATGCACAAAATTCAGATTGTGTTTCAGAATTTCCGTTTATTTATTTTTTCTTGCAAGGGACCATATTGTGTATAAAGTAATTGACATTTTTTAAAAACGTGATTCTACATATTAACTTGATGAAACATTCAGCCCCTATGCTTAACACAACCTTACTGACATGTGAAACCAGCTTGGATCTAGATCCAAACTGTTTGATACCCAATCGACAGTGTCTAAACTATTGAACGACACGGACATCTGAAAGAATTTCTACAGAGTAATATACGTAAATGTTCATAAAGGTAAATAATCACTCATCCGTGCACAGACTGACGCAATACTGCAGATTTGGAAATCCCAACAACCGATTGGTTATAGTCATTGGCTTAATTCTGATATGTCATATGTAGAAAAATACAGTACAATGGAAGACAGACAGTAGATTCGCACGAGAGTCAAAATCCTTCCATCTGACTTTGATATCTGAGTCGGGCTCCATTTCTATAACAATACAAGTAATGTTTTGTTAAAGGTTTGCCTTATTAATCGATAATTATTATGTTTGAGATGATCGCTAAATTGTTAGTACATTTGTACTGGAAATATGCATAGATGTTCCCGGATTCTTTAACACAAATAAAAGAAATAAGGAAGAGGTACCTGTAGTAAGACAAACCTGACGTATATCGTATACAGTAAACCTTTCCGAACAGGAATACTGGTTGAGAGGAATTAAGATAGGTCGCCAGATAGCACGGCTGATATGGCCTAAAATATACACGTGATCCTCACATCAGCGTGGAAGGCACTGGAGCGATACATTAGCAAACAATTTCGATGATGTGGACTACCATCACGCCTTACCAAAGTATTAAGACATGGTAACCACTGCAAAACATTACATGCATTCCTGTCTTACACTTGGATTGGTTGCTTGTTTTTCTTTTTTTCATTTTGACCATCAAATAACCAGGTGAAGAATAAAAACACCTTAGATATTCCCACGTGAATTTTGGAAGAAATATGCCCTGGTATGGAACCCGAACATACGAAATAGAACAATATCTTCATAGAGAGGCATTATATTAACAACGTTTATTTATGTATGCATGCTTATCACTATTGTAGACAACCTATTGTAGACACCTGAATAACAATTGGGATATGTAGATTAAATCAAAAACATTTTATAGCGATTTACTTATCCCTATATGGGTTTTAGGCTAAAGGATTCTCCTGAAATGGAATCCAAACATACGAAATGGAACCGTAATTTGGAATGGATAATTTTACTTTGCAAACCTAGATTCATATAACTAATGGAAAAAGTAGTAAAGTCAATCAGGCAAAGCCACATACAAGACGCAACCACCACGAAAACACCGATAGATAGCATCACACACACACACACACACACACACAACCACATACTCAAACGCACACTCACACATAAGATGAAGAAAGAAAACATCAACAGACACAAGAACTAGAGACAAACACTCCACACATGAACAAAAATCACAAGCACAAAGACGTAAGGCAAACAAAAGAAAGGATGACAAAGAGAGTACCGCCTTGGCACGGTCAGTAGCAAAAACACCACTGGAGGTTTAAACCGGTTTACGGACGTCCTAACCTCACACTTCTCTCAAAGTCACCTAGGTATCCCCGCCGGACTTACCCACAACATAGACGACGGTGAACACAGGACAACATGTAAAACATAGCATACTAACTGTTACAATCCGTCAAAACTTAATTAAAATATAGAATAGTCACATCTGGACCTAGATTGTTTGCATGCTGAAGGTTAATACAGCAAACAAAGTAGACACAACTCCTACAGTTCCTACAGGAAGCATCTGATCTTGTTTGCATAATTTATTGACGATATGGAACCATGTTTAAATGGATAATTTATTTTGCAAAACTATGTTCATATACCTGTACCTAATATAAATAAAGACTCCTGTAATAAAGATCTTACAATTGTTGATTTATCTCGTAGATTAAAAGTAAATGTAAGAGTCATGCAGGAAACAACGCATACAAAACACAGCCACCCAAATAGCACCACGACAACAAACAGCAAATGTACATGTATATAAAAGACTAAAATAGTCACACAAAGACAAAACAAACATACAATAGGGGAAGATGGAAGTACCACCTTGGAATGGTCAGTGACAAAAGTCACTGGGGGTTAAATCGGGTTTTTTGCGCGCCCAACCTCACACTTATTCCATTCCCACCCTAAAATACAAACAGTGTAAATAAACGTATCCCCCACCCTCCGCGATGGCAAAAACAGTGGTAAAGTGCATGTAAAACGAAAACGAAAATATATTCAAGTGAAGTAACTGTATCCACCTATCGCTAGTGTACTCAATGATTGAGCTGAAAATATAGTAACTGTAGAAAAGTAATAAAGGGTACGACTAAAACATTACGACCCGTTTTGTAGTAACCATGTAAATTGTCTTTGTGCGTCTCTTGTTGTTTTTATAGTTATGTACATTTGCTGTTTCCTTGTGTTGCTGTTCGGGCGACTGTTTGTTCTGTATGTGGTCTTTCCTGCATGACTCATTTTTGTACTTTTACTACATAACGGGTTAATACAATTTGCCAGAAACCCTCCCAACCTATTTTGTAATAACGCTGCAAGTTGTAGTGATTACTATTAATTCTGAAGGGAAGTGATCCCAAGAGAGCAAAGACTGCAACACAAAAAGAGAGAATTGCAGACTCGGTTTTATTGAGTCTGTTCATGAACAGTAATTGAAAGTGCAACACTGCTCACGCCCCCTAGCACCGGCTTAAGCGGTATTCAATTTTCAGATCAAGTAATACTGAAATTCATGATCTCGAAGGATCAGAAGGTATAACAGTTTGTAGTAAAGTTGCAAGTTGCAGTGATTACTATTAAGTTTGTAGTAACGTTGCAAGTTGTAGTGATTACTATTAAATATTCTGAAGGGAGGTGATCCCTCGAAAGCAAAAATTCCAACACTAAAAGAGAAAATTGCAGACTCGGTTTTATTCAGTCTGTTCATGAGCAGTAATTGAAAGTGCAACACTGCTCACGCTCCCTAGCACCGGCTTAAGCGGTATTCAATTTTCAGAACAAGAAGTACTGAAAATCATGATCTCGAAGGATCAGAAGGTATAACAACACTGAGAATGAAGTACGGGGCGACGTTTTACGACCGCCACATAACTATAAAAACAACAAGAGACGCACAAAGACAAAACAAACATACAATAGGGCGAAGATGGACGTACCGCCTTGGAACGGTCAGAGACAAAAGTCACTGGGGGTCAAACCGGTTTATGGGCGCCCAACCTCACACTTATTCCATCCCCACCCTAAAAGACAAACAGTGTAAATAAACGTATCCCCTCTCCGACTAATCTACAACAACCGCGACGGCAAATACAGTAGTAAAGTGCATGTATAACGAAAACATTTAAGTGAACAAACTGTATCCACCTATCGCTAGTATACTCAATGATTGAGCTGCAAACAGAGTAACTGTAGAAAAGTAATAAAGGGTACGACAAAACGAAATAGTACAGATATCCGACGTTCTCCTTCCATTTCTGGATTTAAGAGGTCACCTTCATAGAGTACTAATGGAAAAGTAGTAGAGTTAAGCAGGCAAAGCCACATGCAAGACGCAACCACCACCAAAACACCGATAGACAGCACGACACACACACACACAACCACACACCCAAACGCACACACACACACACGAAATGAACACAGAAAACACCAAAAGACACACAAGAACCAGGGACAAACGCTCCACAACCTTTCTTGTCGGCGTACATGCAAAGAGGCCAGCGTGATTGCCAACTGTAAAAGGGTTGACAACTAAACATGCAGTATGTTGTAGTACTACAGTATCATATCCCTTTTTAATGAATTTTTTAACATATTTGGTGAACAAAGTGAGAAAATAGGTATGTCCAATAATTTTACGAAGTTTGTAACATTTCTTAACATTTCTTAACATTTTGAAATGTTCCATTTTTATAAAGTATCTAATCAACTTATGTATATACATCGCCAGAATCAATGTACATGAAACATGGCAAATGGTTTGTTTCCATCTTAACAAAAACTGATGGTCTGTTTGTTTGTGTTGAGTGTCTGTTTCTGCTGCCTATGAGCTATGACGCCCCAGAGAAAGGGGAGGGGATACAGAGAAACCCGGGCACGATGCCCTACTATTATTATCGACAGTCTCTCTGAAGGTATGGTTCAATGACATGCTTTTAGCAAAATGTTGATCTGGGTCTATACTGTCTGACAATGCGGGAAACTGCGTTAATACGAAGTAAAGTGCTACGAAGACTACCTTTTCCAAATGTTTAGGTCTCACGGTTCTCACAACAACATGGTCTGTCCTGTTATGACAAAACCAGGTGGACTGATGGTTTTGAGAATGTCATTAATTCGACTTATCGAATATGTAATGGTGAAAATATTCAGCGTCAAATCTGTTGAAATCAGCGCAACCGCGGCGTTCGTAGCCATGTAGACATTGTTTCCGGCGTTTCCTTTGCCGCAACTCTGGTCCAATTGGACTCATGTTAGCAGTACTTACAGAATAGAATACAATTATCAATTTTACGGAGTTATGCGGGAAATACTAAAACTGACATTTAAAATCATCTACACGATAATTTCAGTCCGACCGAAGCGTATTAGTATCGTATATCACCGTAAAACACTTAAAAGAACCTTATCGATCTACATTGCCTAGCAAGCGGCCAAGTGCAACCGAAAGGCCTATCCTAGATTGAATGGATTTGCATTACCAGTGCTCGTATACACACAAATAAGATCTAAACTTATCTGGAAGTTTCAATTGATTTCCAGAGAAAGAAATAAAACAATCATTTTTTTACAACTTTTAAGCAGTTTCTTAACACCGTCGTTCCCTGGCAATAGCTAATCTACGTTCGCTAGTCTTCATTGTAATCTCGGTCCATCATTGTGAACTTGAACGACGTCTCCCACATGGATGTTCATTGCTTGTAATGTTCAACGTTCATTCTTTTCGAATTCAGAAATTGAACATTACACAATGTGGACTTGCCTTGATGTTTGTAGATCTCTTACCTTTCTTTTAGATAATATATTTGTGCGTTATGGGGGTACCATATATCGTCAATGGAAAAGTAGTAAAGTCAAGCAGGAAAAGCCACATGCAATACGCAACCACCACCAAAACACCGATAGACAGCATGACACACACACACACACACACAACCACACACCCAAACGCACACTCACACACACGAAATGAACACAGAAAACACCAAAAGACACAAGAAACAGGGACAAACGTTCCACAACATGAACAAACCACAAACACAAAGACGCAAGGCAAACAAAAGGAAGGGTGACAAAGAGAGTACCGCCTTGGCACGGTCAGTAGCAAAAACACCACTGGGGGTTTAAACCGGTTTACGGACGTCCTAACCTCACACTTCTCTCAAAGTCACCCTAGTTTTACAAATATTATAAATAAAGGTATCCCCGCTGGACTTACCCACAACAAAGTTGTTGGTATACCCATGGGTACAACTTGTGCCCCTCTTGTTGCAGATTTGTTTTTGTATTGCTATCAGAGGGATTTTATGCTCGTACTTCATTCTCAGTGTTGTTATACTTTCTGATCCTTCGAGATCATGAATTTCGGTACTTTTTGTTCTGAAAATTGAATACCGCTTAAGCCGGTGCTAGGGGCATGAGCAGTGTTGCACTTTCAATTACTGCTCATGAACAGACTGAATAAAACCGAGTCTGCAATTATCTCCTTTTGTGTTGCAATATTTGCTTTCGAGGGATCACCTCTCTTCAGAATTTAGCTTAAAAACTGATACACAAAAACCGATATTGTTAATGCTTTTAATAAAAATTCAAGGTATTTAGACGATATTTTGAATTTAGATAATCCTTATTTTGAAACTATGATTTCTTCAAGTTACCCAAAAGAACTGTCTTTAAACAAAGCGTATCAATCTGACATTATAGCTTCATTTTTAGATTTGAACCTTTCAATTACAAATGATAAAGTTTCGTCCAAAATATACGATAAAAGAGAAGATTTTAATTTTAAAATTGTTAATTATCATTTTCTAGATGGTGATGTGCTCCGTTCTACATCTTATGGGGTTTATATTTCTCAACTTATTCGGTTTGCCCGAGCCTGTTCTTTGCTTGAAGATTTTAACAGTCATAATATAGTTATAACTGATAAACTTCTTAAGCAATGTTACAGATATCACAAACTTCGGAAAACGTTTTCTAAATTTTATTATCTAAATTTACCACTCATTAGTAAATATAATTGCAATCTACGGACGTTACTGCAACAAGGCGTTTCTCAGCCAGACTTGTATGGGCATGTTATCTACAAACTTAGGAAAATTCGGGGTCATATCCATTTTCATGATTTGTTTATAAAACGCATTAAAACATTTAAGAAGAAAGGTTATGATCCCATTATATTGCAACGCACTGCATGTTTGGTTATCGACCCTTTTACAGTCGGTAGCTACGCTTCCCTCTTTGCTTGCGCGATGACAGGCCGAAGGCAGTACTCTATAATGGTATACTCTTAAACTCAGATACGGGATGAGCTTACCAGAACAATGTATTACTTATTCCCTGTCGTGCCCTTAACGGCTTACCTGCAGGTGCTCTGACTTCAGCAAAGTCATTGAGTACATATTTGACGGATTGTCACAGTTATTATGCTATGTTTTACATGTTGTCCTGTGTTCACCGTCGTCTATGTTGTGGGTAAGTCCGGCGGGGATACCTTTATTTACACTATTTGTAAAGCTAGGGTGACTTTGAGAGGAGAGAAGTGTGAGGTTAGGACGTCCGTAAACCGGTTTAAACCCAAAGTGGTGTTTTTGTTACTGACCGTGCCAAGGCGGTACTCTCTTTGTCATCCTTCCTTTTGTTTGCCTTGCGTCTTTGTGCTTGTGATTTTGTTCATGTGTGGAGTGTTTGTCTCTGGTTCTTGTATGTCTGTTGGTGTTTTCTGTGTTCATCTCGTGTGTGAGTGTGCGTTTGGGTGTGTGGTTGTGTGAGTATGTGTGTCATGCTGTCTATCGGTGTTTTGTGGTAGCTGCGTCTTGTATGTGGCTTTGCCTGCTTGACTTTACTACTTTTCCAATCATACCACTTCGTGTCGTCTAGGTTATCCCAGTATTCAAAGGGCTGTTCCAATACACTACTTTCATTGTGTGTTGCGAAGTATCCATTGTCCAAGCGAACCGCCGTCAGCGTCGTATAGGTATATCGCTACGTAGTAAATAGTCATCACTATTGACATTGGCCATTAGCACGTTTTTCGCTATTGCCCTCTAAATTTAGCATTAGCTTTCAAATACTTCTAGACAAGGGAATATATTTCATGTCTTCAAAGTCACAAAACAGAAAACGGTTTTCTCAAAACCGTTCCAGACACATATAGTCTTGACAGATAGTTATTCTCCATTTTTAGACAGTGTCTAACATTTTTTAACCACGGAAAATCCACTTTTACTAGGAGAACAGATCCATTGAACTAAACAACTACCGGAACCGATTTTACACAATTTGGATCAAGACTTTATATTATGACCGTCTGTTTGTGAAATTATTTTCGGTATGTACTGCATGTAGGAGCTCAAAGAGTATAGTCGGTGCAATGTAATGTTTATAACATAGCACATAGATCAATTCTCTTTCACTGTCAGCTCTCAATAGGGTGGTTCAAAAATATCCAGCTGACCTATACGGCTATGCTGACGATCACAAAATTGCCTTCAAGATCCAGGCTGGCAATCATGAGAACGAGGCACATATTTTTCAACAACTTGATAGATGTCTCAATGATATTATAAATTGGATGACAACTTATAAGCTGAAAATGAACCAATCTAAAACAGAAATTATTTTGTATGGAACACGACAACAATTGTCTAAATTAAACATATCAAGTGTGAATGTTGGAGGATGCAGTGTCAAATTAGTAAACCATGTTAGAGACCTTGGTGTTACTATGACCAATACTCTTAACCTTGACCTTCACATCAGAAAGAAATGCCAAATTGCTCATGTGCAATTACGTAATCTCAAGGCCATACGTAGACATATGACACAGAAGTCAGCTGAAGTATTAGTTCATGGTCTTGTACATTCCCACATTGATTTCTGCAATAGTTTATTTACCGAAATACCATCTTACCAGATTACCAAGCTACAGCGAGTTCAAAATCGGGCTGCTAGAGTGGTCCTGAATGCGTCGCCTGATCAACCAAGTGGTGAACTTTTGAAACGACTCCATTGGCTTCCAGTAAAAGCCAGAATCATGTTTAAAGTCCTAGTAATGGTCTTTCGTGTCGTGAATGGTACTGCTCCAAGCTACTTGAGAGAAATGTTTGTAACAACAAGTGGTCGGTACAGACTTCGATCACAAAGTGACAATAACTTTGTTATTCCTAAACGGCGAACAAAGATAGCAGACAGATCCTTAGCTGTTGTGGGGCCAAAGTGGTGGAACAACTTACCTAGTGACTTGAAAAACATTGACTCAGAGGCCTGTTTTAGATCAAGGCTCAAAACACATTTGTTTAGTACTTTTCATGGATAATTAATGTACAGTGTTTGTAAAGCGCAATAGAATATGCTTATAATTTTTGCGCTATATAAGTGACATGTATTAGTATTAGTATTAGATATTGCAAAAATTGTCGTCTTTTACAATTTTTGTTTGTTTAATTTTTCTCCCGATTTCTTTAATAACCAACAGTTTGTATCCTGATGAGACACCGAGTTATTCGGCGTCTCATCTGAATTCAAGCTGTTTGCATAGGTAATCACGGATATTGGCAGCGAAATAGTTAAAACGAAAACGTCGGATATCTGTACTATTTCATTTTTGTCGTACCCTTTATTACTTTTCTACAGTTACTCTGTTTGCAGCTCAATCATTGAGTACACTAGCGATAGGTGGATACAGTATGTTCAATTAAATGTTTTTTGTTATACATGCACTTTACCACTGTATTTGCTGTCGCGGTTGTTGTAGATTAGTCGGAGAGGGGATACGTTTATTTACACTGTTTGTCTTTTAGGATGGGGATGGAATAAGGATGAGGTTGGGCGCCCATAAACCGGTTTAAACCCCCGGTGACTTTTGTCACTGACCGTTCCAAGGCGGTACTTCCATCTTCCTCCTATTGTATGTTTGTTTTGTCTTTGTGCGGCTCTTGTTGTTTTTTCTACCTATGTACATTTGCTGTTTCCTTGTGTTGCTGTTCGGGCGAGTGTTTGTTCTGTATGTGGTGTTTCCTGCATGACTCATTTTTGTACTTTTGCATCAGTACGTCCTTTCAATGCCTTTACTCCAGGTAAATGATTACATAATGAATATTAATTAGTTTCATTTTATTGGCATATACATACATTTTTTCCAAAGCAGAATCTGGAGAATCAGATCTATATATCATTCCATAAGCAACAGGAGACGTCTGATCTGGATCTACTCTGTTTACAAATACGTTCAAATTTATGGAGTAAATTGTTAAATAAGGGAGGCATGTAAATATTAGGGACCCAGACGAGAGTTATCCCGACACTCCCGCGCCCCCTCTACCCCCACCCCCGCTTTCTTATCAGGAAATGAGCTAATAATAAAATATGTTAAAGGCAAACGGAGTTTCGTATAGAAAATAATTGTTGACCTTCCTTCTATTCCTATTTCTGTTTGCTTGACGAAATGGATATGTTCTGTGGAAGTGTATTTTTGGACATATATGTCCTAAACCCGTCCAACAACCTTAACCTCGGGAATGGAGGTGAATATTTATGCACATGCTTCACTGTTTTAATTATGTTGGGCCGTTGTAGTATTGGATCTAGTTGCTGCAATTCTGGTGTGCCAGTCATGTTTTGAGGTGTCAGATCATTTGGCATAATCGTCCCCTCGGTACGAAACCCCACTCCTATGGTTTCGTTTTCATGTGTTGCGGAAGTGGATGACGGAGATGTAGCCTCATCTGAAACTGACCGGGTAAGATATTTTGCTAACACTGATGTTCCAACTGGATCAGGTCAAAAAACACATTTTGTATCCGTATCCGTGGATTATCTTTTAAATCCCCATATCCTGCCAATTGTGACATGATTCGCATTTGCAAACAACTTGGATCCAGATGAGACGCCAAGTACCTCGGTGTCTCTTCAGGACCCAAAAGTGTTCAACACCCGGTCCATAGATTTGCTAAAGCTTGAATGAATCGTAAATCAATCAAAATGTAAAATATCAGAGTATTAACCATCATAATTTTCTTATGGCAGGATGGGCGTTTACTTTAAGGCGCTTCTGCGAGACGGTGTTTCACATCCTGAATTTTATGGTGATGTGATTTACAAACTTCGTACAATTATCGGACGTGTCCATTTTCTCACTTTGTTCATCAAATATGTTAAAAAATTCATTAAAAAGGGATATGATCTTATAGTACTACACCATACTGCATATTTGTTAAGCAAGGATATAGATACCATAAACTAAGAAAAACTTTCTCTAAATTTTACTATCGAAATCTCTCGCTTATTGGCAAGTACCAATGTAATCTCAAGGTGCTTCTACGACACGGTATTTCACATCCTGAATTTTATGGTGATGTGGTTTACAAACTTCGTAAATTTATTGGACATACCCATTTTCTCACTTTGTTAATCAAATGTGTTAAACAATTCATTGAAAAGGGATATGATCCTGTAGTACTACAACATACTGCATGTTTGGTTGTGAACCCTTTTACAGTTGGCAATTACGCTGGCCTCTTTGCATGTACGCCGACAAGAAAGGTTTAGTACTCTATGAAGGCGACCTCTTAAATCCAGAAATGGAAGGAGAACGTCGGATATCTGTACTAATTCATTTTTGTCGTACCCTTTATTACTTTTCTACAGTTACTCTGTTTGCAGGCCGAGGGTAGTACTCTATGATGGTATACTCTTAAACTCAGATACGGGATGAGTTTACCAGACTCGTGTATTATTTTTTCCATGTCGTGCTCTTAACGGCTTACCTGCAGGTGCTCTGACTTCAGCAAAGTCATTGAGTACATATTTTATGGATTGTCACAGTTATTATGCTATGTTTTATATGTTGTCCGATGGGGATACCTTTGTTTACACTATTTGTAAAGCTAGGGTGACTTTGAGAGAAGTGTGAGGTTAGGACGTCCGTAAACCGGTTTAAACCCCCAGTGGTGTTTTTGCTACTGACCGTGCCAAGGCGGTACTCTCTTTTTCACCCTTCCGTTTGTTTGCCTTACGTCTGTGTGCTTGTGATTTTGTTCATGTGTGGGGTGTTTGTCTATAGTACCTGTGTGTCTGTTAGTGTTTTCTGTATTCATCTCGTGTGTGAGTGTGCGTTTGGGTATGTGGTTGTGTGTGTGTGTCATGCCATCTATCGGTGTTTTGGTGGTGGTTGCGTCTTGTATGTGGTTTTGCCTGCTTGACTTTACTACTTTCCATTAGTTATATGAATCTAGTTTTACTACTTTTCCATTAGCACCTGATTTCTGGTATCGAACCCATTCACTTCTTAGCACGTGTATTTATTGGGTACTAAAGTTTGATATTCTCCAAAACGGACCATTGAGATGGGACGTTTTGCGATTATTTCTGAAATATTTGGAATGTGTTCTTAGTTGCTTTAAAGACTAGAGAGCACATAGAGCACAAAAGAAAATACTAGGTGGCACATTTGACATTCCGTCACATTGAATGAAAAAGTAGTAAAGTCAAGCAGGCAAAGCCACATACAAGACGCAACCACCACCAAAACACCGATAGACAGCATGACACACATACACACACAACCACACACCCAAACGCACCCTCACACACGAGATGAACACGGAAAACACCAAAAGACACACAAGAACCAAAGACAAACGTTCTTCACATGAACAAAATCACAAGCACAAAGACGCAAGTCAAACAAAAGGAAGGGTGACAAAGAGAGTACCGCCTTGGCACGGCCAGTAGCAAAATCACCACTGGAGGTTTAAACCGGTTTACGGACGTCCTAACCTCACACTTCTCTCAAAGTCACCCTAGCTTTATAAATAGTGTAAATAAAGGGATCCCCGCTGGACTTCCTACTTATTCCTACTTCCTACTACTATTCCTACAACAGACACTATTTTTATTTACATTTTCGTAAAAAGGCAACTTAGATGGTGTTGGTACCATGTCCTTTCGTGTTTTACTGTTTTGTCCATTGTAAGCAGTCATCAAAAAGAGGTCAAATTATGGGTCTGTAAATCAGGTGGTAGGTTAATGCAGGTCAAAAGTAATGCAGAAAGCTCCTTCGGCACCTTTCTGCATATTACGTTTGCATTACATTAAGCAACCGCCTGCTTTTTATCTCCTAATAAATGAATGAGTGGAATTTAATAAGCTCCCAGCTTTCGTTCCAATCGTTCTCTTCTAATGACAGCGTTTGATGTTAACCCCATGCTTTTCTAGTCTACTTCCTTTTTTGTAAAATTCCTTTTCTACAGCAATCGGATCTATATAACCCACGATAAAACAAACTTCTTACCAATAAGACTGCTGCCTTCATCTTCCAAGTCTTGTTTGATTTTGGGTTCACTTGAAAGCGATGCCTGATACTCGTACAAATACCAGTTTTGTGACAAGTACAAGCCATGAAACAATTAATATTGGCTATCTTTCCCTGTGAGTTCATTTGGGAATATGCGTCATCATTTCTAACGAGTTTAATTTACTTCGCAAAATGCAATACATATAACATAAATAGATTTTAATGTAACATTATACTTATCTCGCCTAGATATGGATATAGTTACGGAGATTGGTTTAACACTTTCTTTGCAGGAAAAGAGTCACTAATACCCTTTGCAAACAGTGGTATGTTGTCTACACTGTTTGTCGTGCTACAGTTTTTTAACAAATCCCAAAATAATCCCGGTAAGTTTGACGTTATTGAATGTTGGATAGTCCATTTGTCTTTTGAAATTTTGCCTTTGAAATGATTAATTGCATACCTATTTGATGAGATATATAGCTTTGGACTGCACTAATCTAAATTAAAATCTGCTGTCATATTAGATGACATTTTCAAACATATCCATAAAAGATGCATGCTATATTTGCATGTATGTACAAGCAATCGTTGTAGTTAAAATTACATTACCATTCATTATAAATCTCAATTTCTCTATAGATGAAAAAGTAGTAAAGTCAAGTAGGCAAAGCCACATACAAGACGCAACCACCACCAAAACACCGATAGACAGCATGACACACGTACACACACACACACACACACACACACACACACACCATACAACCACACACCCAAACGCACCCTCACACACGAGATGAACACGGAAAACACCAAAAGACACACAAGAACCAGAGACAAATGTTCCACACATGAACAAAATCACAAGCACAAAGACGCAAGTCAAACAAAAGGAAGGGTGACAAAGAGAGTACCGCCTTGGCACGGTCAGTAGCAAAAACACCACTGGGGGTTTAAACCGGTTTACGGACGTCCTAACCTCACACATCTCTCAAAGCCACCCTAGCTTTAGAAATAATGTAAATAAAGGTATCCCCGCTGGACTTATGTTAATGTTTTATGTCTTGATATGCCTTCCGTTACGTTTTATCTTGTAATGATGTCGTTTCTTGTTTGATAGTGTTTGGTGCCGTGCCCTTTCGTGTGTGGTTCTCATTGTGTGACTGTACTTTCCACATTTTTGTAGCGATTACTAAAGTTTGAAGCTTTAAAACAAAACGGGTCGCAAGGCCCATTACTAAATATAATAAGCTGTTTTTAAGTAGATTAGGCATCGAAAACAATTATCAATATGATGGATTGCCCAAAATATCTTCGCAATTGGACAAGCTTGCTCGGTGTAATGGGTGTTTACTACATATTGATATGCATTACCAACCAACTTTGTAGTAGTTGCTATAATTTGCAATGTTACTACAAAACGGGTTAGGAAGGTTCCTTGCAATGTGTGAAACTCGTTTTGTAGTAACTACTACAATGTGCAACGTTACTACAAAACAGTAGATTTCAACGCAGAGAAGCAACCCATTTTGTAGTTATGTTGACAATTTGTATATTATATCATTCTATATTATATTATTGTATATATGCAACTTTAATAGTGGGTTGTGAGGGCTCAACGCAAACTGTGGTAACCGATTTTGTAGTAATTTTGAAGTAATTACTACAATTTGCAACGTTACTGCAAAGCAAGGTCCACTACAAAATGTAGGAAACTGTTTTGAATATTAGTCATTAAGTATGAGGTAAAAACTGGTGCACTCGGATAGGCGAGGACTGTATAACGATTTTATAATACTGCAAAGTTTAATATGTGTAGCAGTTAATTAGCGTTGTTAATGTAGGCGTCGTTTTACTTCCACCTCGGGTGCCTCATACTGTAAGGTAAGGGCTTATCACTCTGCGACCCTGGTCCACCGTGTGTATTAGTTTCTCAAAGGATTGAAAGAATTAGACGTTAGTCAAACTTTCAGCAGATAAGAGATTAAGCAGACACTATTTTCAGCATAAGAACGGTTAAACATAATGGCGCAATTCTGACGTCATTTAGATAACGTCAAAAAGGCGGCTAAATTATAATATTAAAAAGATGGGCGTTTGAAGGAACGGCTATACTGCAATTTACAGGTAGGTTTACTATGCATGTGCATAAATAAAATCTGAATCGAATTGGGCGTAGATTGTCTTTGTAAAGGCGGAGGTTAGGTGCTAATCGGTACGTGCACAAGCACTTTGACGACATTTGCAGCATCAGAGCAAGAATAAGACCTTCAACGAGTATCGGGTTATGTTCCTATATATTTAGAACGATTTACATTGTTATACAGCAACTATAAATATGGAAAAATGGTCAAACAGGGAGAGCCACATACGAAATGACACCGCACCAAACACCATCAAACAAGAAACGGTATAGCCACAAGACAAAACATAATAGGACGCATATCAAGACGAAAAACAATTAGCATATTAAACAACAAAGTTGACCATAGGCTGAAAGCAGGAGTACCGCCTTGGAACGGTCAGTAACTAAAATCAGCTACTGGGGGATTTAAACCTGGTTTACGGGTACCCAACCTCGTCATTATCCAACTTTCACCAAAGTCAAAATGTAAATAAACCTGACATCGTAGACATGTACTCGATGACTATTCAGAGGTCAGAGCAGCTGTGGAGAAGTCATTTGGGGTACGACAGAACTGGCAAAATACAAATCTCTAATTTCTTCCCTCCGTAAACGGGTTTCTTCATAGAGTATTAAGTATTTTCCGTCGTCGCACAAGCAAAGAGGAAAGCATAATGACCAACTGTAAAGGGGTCGACCACCAAGCATACAAAACAATTATGTTTCTCAATGAATAACTTTGTTCCACCATTACTATTGTTATTTCTTTTGAGAGTGGTGGTGGATTGAATCGACGAAGTGAAGCTCGTCGGTCATTTTGTTTATTGTAGCAGCGAAGCGAGGTCCTCGACTGGGAAACTTCCATTGTTGCTGACGACGCCGTATATAGATCAGAATTTTGAGGGATACACGACTATTTATACATGGCTAATTGACCAATCAAAATGGAAGATTTTACTTTGCAGTATAATAACACTATGAGATCGACTTCTTTATGCTTAATCTGTATATTTCAAAAGTGATGCAATTGTCTAAAGCATTGTAAAGCATGCATAAATACATGAATAGTGTTGATACAGTCTCTCTTTGAAGATATCGTTCCATTTCGTATGTTCAGATTCCATTTCAGGTCTTGCTCTTAACTCGTGGTATATATAAATCGTTGTAATATCTTTATTTTTAAAATTTTCTAGCTCAGCTTTTGTACACAAGTCTGTTTTTATATTAAGTATACGTAAATGTATTCAGTTTTGCAAAAACACATTTACATATAAATGTGTTGGGGTTTTTTCATTCCGTTTGTTTGGAGTCCATTTCAGGAGGATCCTCTAGCCTGGTGCCCATATGGGGGATATGGAAATCGCTATAAAATCTTTATTTTTAAATCTCTGTATAAACGAATGCTGTTGATACAATGGCTTATTTAAAGGTATAGTTTCATTTCGTATGTTTAGATTCCATTTCAGGCCTGGGTTTTTTAATGCGTGGAATAAATAAATCGTTAAAAAATCTTTAAAAACAAGATTGCCAGTAGGCACAATATACGCCCGTCGGGGTCTTGTTCAACATAAACTGGGGTTAACATATTTGCTGAACTCAAATTCTAAACCCAATTTTGCGACCAAGTTTCAAGGGTGTAAATGGGCATACTTTAACAAAAAAACCTTAACCAAAAATTCTAATTTAAAAAGTGCCATAATTGTGTCTAAATGCTTGACAGAGTTACATTGTATGTACTCTTGCCTACAGGTGAATCTTGTGATGGTGAACAAGTGCTCCAAGTTTAAAAGCTTTATCTCAAAGGATTATGTAAATAAATGGACTTTAACCAAAACCTTAACCAAAAATTCTAAGTTAAAAAGGGGCATAATTCGGTCAAAATGCTTGACAGAGTTATGTACTCTTGCCTACAGGTGCAAGTTGTGAAGGTAAACCAGTGTTTCAAGTTTAAAAGCTTTATCTCAAAGGGTTATGTAAATAAATGGACTTTAACAAAGCCTTAACCAAAAATTCTAAGTTAAAAAGGGGCATAATTCGGTCAAAATGCTTGACAAAGTTATTTTCTCTTGCCTGCAGGTGAAGGTTGTGACGGTAAACAAGTGTTCCAAGTTTCAAAGCTTTATCACAAAGTGTTATGTAAATAAGTGGACTTGTTCCACATAAATTGAGGTTAACATTTTTGCTTAACGCAAATGCTAAACGCAAATTCTAAGTCCAATTAAGCGACATTGACCTTAGATAAACGAGCCGGGACTTGGCAGGCTACTGTAGCATGTTTCGATAAACATTATGGTTAAATTTGGGAAGGATCCACCAAGCGGAACTTGAGTTAGAGATGTTATAGACAGACAGACAGACCGGATAACATTTTTGCCAAACGCAAATTCTAAGTCCAATTGTGTGACCTTGACCTTGGATAAACAAACCGGGACTTGGCAAGCTACTGTAGAATGTCTAGATAAACATTGTGTTAAAATTTGAGAAGGATCCACCAAGCGGAACTTGAGTTAGAGATGTTACAGACGGACATACGAACCGACACACAGACAGCGCCATTCCATAATACGTCCCGTATTTTCAAACGGGCATATAAGAATCAAATTTTCTGCCTCAAAATTTGAACACAGGTCTGCATTGTTATTAGGTATACGTACATGAATTCAGGTTTGCCAAAAGGTATACAAATGTACTTAAAAAACTTTGTTTCCATTTCGTATGTTTGGATTCCTTTTCGTTACATTTTTTTTACTCTGTTTCTGTGTCGTATTTTAGTCATATCGTAATTTAAGGTCTAGCATGCTCACTGTGTACGACTAAAGGTGTCCGAGGCCACACTCTGTCGTCATGCCCAGCAAGAATGGTACAGGTGGCATCATCACAGGATTCTGTGTCATTATCTCATGCCCAGCAGGGATGGTACAGGTGGCACCATTACAGGGTTCTGTGTCAGTATCTCATGCCCAGCAGGGATGTACAGGTGGCACCATCTGAGGGTTCTGTGTCATTATCGCATGTCAATCTATATCAACAATAACCTACAACATGTTTGGATCCAGAGAAAACACCGAGTAACCCTCAGTCTCTTCGGGATCGAACGTGTTTGACACTGATTGTATTTTTGCGTAAAGAAATCGAAGAAAATGCGACTTTTGAGGCTGATTCAGATGATAATTTTAGCAGATCAAATTCATTTGACCTCGAACTGGTTAATTAAAACTTGCCGTGATGACGAAATACAGTCAGCTAAAATATCGATATGTTACAAGTTTTACGTATATTCGGTTTAAGAAGCTTGACCGAGTGTCAAACAACTTGGATCCCGATCAAACGCCGAGGTCTCGCCGTCTCATCTGGATCCCAATCTGTTTGTAAATGCTAGTCAGGTCGTGCTAGGTCAGCATGAAAAAGTCACCTATATATTTCAGCGCTGCTGTACCCAAACTCACTCAATTACTACTGTATATTTCAGCGTTGCTATACCCAAACTCACCCACTTACTACTGTATATGTCAGCGCTGTTATACCCAAACACAACACACTCACTTACTACTGTATATTTCAGCGTTGCTATACCCTAATTCGCTCACTTACTACTGTATATTTCAGCGCTGCTTTACCCAAACTCACCCACTTACTACTGTATATGCCAGCGCTGCTATACCCTAACTCACTCACTTACTACTGTATATTTCAGCGCTGCTATACCCAAACACACTCACTACTGTATATTTCAGCGTTGCTATACCCTAATTCGCTCACTTACTACTGTATATTTCAGCGCTGCTTTACCCAAACTCACCCACTTACTACTGTATATTTCAGCGCTGCTATACCCAAACACACTCACTTACTACTGTATATTTCAGCGCTGCTATACCCGAACTCATTCACTTACTATTGTATATTTCAGCGCTGCTATACCCGAACTCATTCACTTACTATTGTATATTTCAGCGCTGCTATACCCGAACTCACTCACTTACTATTGTATATTTCAGCGCTGCTATACCCGAACTCACTCATTTACTATTGTATATTTCAGCGCTGCTATACCCGAACTCATTCACTTACTATTGTATATTTCAGCGCTGCTATACCCTAACTCACTCACTTACTATTGTATATTTCAGCGCTGCTATACCCTAACTCACTCACTTACTATTGTATATTTCAGCACTGCTTTACCCAAACTCACTCACGCACTGAAGTAACGTCTCACTATACAACCATTCAAAATGTAATTCTGGATTTCTAAAAATGTTGGTAGCTTAATACAGAAAACCCCTTTAGGGCCTTTCTGTATTACATTTGCCCTACGTTTAGCAGACTCCTGCGTTTACACACCTTTATGTTAATAAATTGGTTGGTCGCATTAGCGGGACTTTACTGTGTCTAACTCATTTACCAACCAAGTTATAATACGCTAATCCACTTGGATATGTTAAGCGTGTTTTGAGTTACACATCAATATCTAACAACCTAATATGACTTTCATTTTTGACATTAAAAACGTTTCTCAACCAAAAGGATGGCGTTCACTAAAGCCATGTAAAGATAACTGGTTCATTAAGTTGTGTGCCGTATGGTAGAATTTGCAATTACATATGCTATGGTGTTTAGTTTTCCACACTCAACGTGAGGCAGGCGTAAGTTTCTACAGGTTGCAATGTACTCAGCGTGCTACAAGCTAATGGGATAAGCTAGTAGGGTTATTGTTGCATTTTACCACGACACGCACATGGGCATTAGTGTTCATTTGTACGTGGAAAGAATACTATGCCAGTTCACGCTGCGTTGCAGATTGGAAAGCGACTTCATACTCGTAGACACGCAATTGAACTGAACGTTCTCCACATGAGATGATTCGCCTAATAAATAAGGGTTAAAAGTTCAAATAAATATAAAACTACAGTAAAACCCCTCTATAGCTATCACTAAATGAGGATACATATGTGTCTATAAAAGCAGGTGGTTGCTTAACGCAGGGCATAGTAATGCAGAAAGCTCCTGTAGGAGCTTTCTGTGTTACTTTCGTCCTGCATAAAGCTACCATCTGCCTCTAAGGCCCAGAACTATATCTCATTTTGGTAATCGCATTAGAAGGGTTTTTCTGTATATCATCCATACATTTTCAGTTTTGTTGACACCGTTGTAAAATAATATCTGCTCAATTTATTTTCTCTTTTCCCAGACAGCTGTACATATTTAGTTACATGCCGCTGATATGGACGTACATTGTTTTGAACACCTAGCCCTTCATCACGCAGTCACTCAATTTACTTCAATTTACAGGTTATTCCACAATGCCATAGGGAATAAATTAGTACGCCTTCGTGTCTTTTAATTAGGTTATATTTATTCGGCTGTCAACATTAATCCAGTATGTAGTTTAAAAATATTTTGAAATGTTTTGTAAAATGGATGTTTATTAGATCATATACTGTCTCCAAGGGGCGAATATTGTCATTTCGCTCAATTTACCACGGATATTGTGACAAGAAATCCATAGAAGTGTCCATAATTAAGTCGCGAAACGAAACCAAATGATATGTTATCGGTTTTGCTGTTTTATAAGAAGTGCAAACTAATTTGTTCCTCTTGAGAACGAAACATTGTAGGTGTAAATGGTTGACAAACAGTGTCCACTCGGGCCAGACGTGGCGGCGAATACGCACTGACACGCGTAAAACCATGTTGTTTACCTCTATAACAATTTGCATGCTTAATAGCCAACGTTTAATATCCCAATTTCATGATAAACCAATTCCCTATTTTTTATCCAACCTATTTTTAATAGCTCTACCTAAAAGGAGCATTTACTAGCAATTTTAGAATTGTATAGTTTGAAACTATTGTGATAAATAGAGCATTTGCTCCTACGGGTCAAATGTTCTTTTTATCACAATGGTTTCAAACGGTAAACTTTACAGAGGCGTCAAAATGCGTAAATATGAGTAAATGGGTTAAATATAGAGTTCATAAAGTATAAACAGCTAGAAGACTTTAAATGACAAACAATACATACATTAGATGGTTCCTCAAGGAATCATTTGATTTTGGCCTACGCTGCGCCAATATAAACCAAAGAAATATGGCTCTTCTGCCTCGGCTAAAATTTAACAATGGTTAGATCCAAATGACATGCCAGGTATTTGAGAGTTTCCCCCAGATCCAAACTGTTTGACAAGCTTATAGCGGTTCTGAATAAACACTAAAAAAGCCAAGAAGACACGTTTATGGAGAATGCTTATAAAGGTTATTAAATAATGCAGTTGCCTTACTTCCTCTAACCGATCGACTCGATACATGATTAATGTTCATTTTCTTTGTGACATACCTACGCCAAAATAAACAAACAAACACTACTATAATTATTATCATTATTATTATTATTATTATTATAATAATAATATTATTATTATTATTATTATTATTATTATTATTATTATTATTATTATTGTCAGTCATACAAATCTCGCAATCTGATTGGTCACCTTGGGATTAGTGTTAGGAAACATTACATGTATACGGAAACGAGCCTAATGACATGAATTTATCAATTTTGAACACTCTCTTGATTCTAAAAAGCAAACGTTAAAATATTATAAAGTCTAAAGCTGGACATTTTGGAGAGATGGTAGCTTAATCCAGAACTTAAGATATGCAGAAGACCCCAGATTAGCCAACATTCGTTCTGTACTAACTAGTCACCTTTCTTTTACGGTTTTCATGTTAACGGGGTTGCAAAAGGGAGATATTCGTACATTTTAAGAAACATATCCCAGAACGATGGAATCAAACGAACTATGTGAATCAGGTTTAACTGGAGTATCGTGCATCTCGAATCTATAATTCACTTTCGTTTTCATACTTTCCTGTCATAAAATGCTTAGATCTGATCTATAGTATCGTGTCTCTCGTATATGCCTACACGAATAGCACCAAGTCGGCTATTCAATCATAAGCAGTATTATGTCTCTGTTTCACAGGAACGCATAGTACAGTACATTCTACCTTAAGCGGTGATCCAATTATTGAACATATGAGTCTTTAAAATAGTGGCTGCTTAATGGGCAAAAATGTTGCAGAAAGCTCCTATTTTCCTATAGGACCTGAACTCAGCAACCACATGCCGTACAGTCCCATAATTAGGCCTCTTTTAATGGTCGCTCAATGCAGGTTCTACTGTATTTTGTCACAAGTATACAGAACTATAATACGCGCTTTACCACTCTATACTTTTTGGTCTCTATTTCACTGGAGTGTACCGTCACAAATACATAATAGGACTATACGCATTGAAAACGTCTCATCAAGGCCTGCTTTGTTTGCTTATTGTAATTTATAGATTTAGTTCTGCAGTTTCTACAATGGCAAACACCTTACATGTCAATATTAATATATAGCTAAAATATGCATGATGTCAATAGTTCTTACAACAGGTTAATCGAAAATGATTGTACATTGTTAACTAATTGTATAGGTTTCATCCAGCTTTCCAGATATCCGGACTCAACGACTGGTTATTCATTGACAATGTCATTTTAAGGTGTAGCATGTAGCTCCATGTCTATGTACGTATTTAGTTTTTTAACTCTAGAGCATAACACAAAGTTGCATTACATTAAAACCGTGCTTTTAAGTCGAATCTACAAACTCACATAACCAGCTCCTCTGTATTTATATAATGTACTTAATTCTGATATCCGGATATGAATATGCTAATCAATGAATATTAACGGTCTGCAAAAATCTGGGATGTGATATTTATCGTATTATACCGAATATCACAATCAAATGCATCAGCCAAAAGATTTGTTCAATGACGACAATAAATAGTTTGAAACAAAAGTTATGCTCGGTGCTTAAAAATCTTGGAACAACTTCACACTTCTACTAATTACCTGTTTGGTACTAGCGGAGCCCTTTCACTGTCCAATCTTGACAGATCCTCCTCCGAAATAGTAGCAAAATTCGACATTTTTTTTCAAATTATTAAACAAAACAAAACACTGTAAAAATGACGTTTGGTGATCAAATTGCAAGCGTCCGATGACGTCAGTCGGATGACGTCGTAAGCGCCCACTGATCTAGACGTAATTTGCCCGCACAAGATAATGGTGCATGGAACGGAACAAATTGTTTCATGGCAGGTACATAGACATTTGTATAGGAAAGTCACGTGATGTATAATAACACTTTATATTGAATTTACACTCATTTTAATCCTTTGTACAACGTTTTATATTATATATTTCTTCAAATAACTTTATAGATCTATGCAATAGAAATCAATGCAAGTAGACTTTAATGTATACATGTATATACAGAAGCAGTAGAAACTAGATGCAATTCTGGTTCATAAAGGCAAATCATAGCTTAATAAAAGGCAAACATTGCGCAGAAAGCTTTCATCAGCTTTCTGCATGAATTTCATCCTACATTAAGCACCCCACCCCTGTTTTACAGACCCCACATGCTTATTAATTAAATACTAGTAGTCGCGTGTGAGAGGCTGTATCGTAGTTTTGAGTATCGCGCGTAAAGTCGATGTCTACAGCTTTCTACCGTGTGTTGTGCATTAACATGTAAGTGAACTAATACTAGGCATATAAGCCCATGGTCAAATTAAATATCCGTGTGTTTTGCATGTATGTGAACGAATACTATGTGTATATAGCTAATTATGTTGAGAATATAGGTGACTATGGCTGAAGGTGGTATCCTCCTCAAAGAGATGTGTCCGCTGCACGAGAAACGTCCATTGCATATACAGTAGAACCTGTCTTAAGCGACCTTTAAAAAGAGGTCGAATTATGGGTCTGCAGGACAGGTGGTAGCTTAATGCATGTCAAAAGTATCAGAAGCTTTCTACATTGCTTTTTCCCTGCATTAAGCAACCACCTGCTTTTCAAGATTTCTGCGTCCAATCAATTTAAAGTCGCTATCTACTGTAGCTCTCCTACAGTTGTTATGGACGAACACCAGGGTCCATGCGTATAAAGCTTTTAGTTGAGTCTGAGTTTCGTTCTCAAGCTTTTGATTGGTCAGATTTGAGTTCTCAAGCTTTTGATTGGTCAGATTTGAGCCAGAGGCTCAAATCTGACCAATCAAAAGCTTGCGAACGTACTCAGACTCAACTAAAAGTTTTATAAGCATGGACCCAGGTGTATACGTTCCAAGGTAGAACTAAGTCTTCGTAAGTTAACGCAGCAGTGAACGAAGAAAGAAGCGTCCTCAAAACGAGTATATATCGTTGTATCTACTGCATCTTCGTCTCCCGGAGACATGTGTAGACCTTCGATTTCTCGAACCATCGGGATGGCAGGATTATATGAGGGGGTTATGAATATCTATGTAAGAATACTGGCGTCATAAACATTAGTTAGATGAAGTTTAATAGTGGTATATAGAGAAGGGATTGTTAAAAATGGCAGAAACTGCAGAATCATATGCATATCATTTAATAAACAGACAAGAACAACATTGATGCGAAACGTTAAAAGGCGCCTTATACTGAATAGTAAATTATAATCGAAAGCGTAAACATGGAAAGTAATATGAATATGAGGTATGGGTTACAGTTAGAATTATTTCTACGAATTATGTCTGGTTACTGCAGATGTTAACGGTACAAGTAAATTAATGCATGTGTATATCTAATACTAATGTCTATGAAGGTACCCAGTCCTGATAATTAAGACGGTTTACAATTCCATTCACATTAGGTAATGATTGCAGTTTCGTCGAAAAAAAAGTGTTGGAATTTTGAGGAAAGCGTATAGATTTGGACTTTTAATTGTCAGCAACATCAGCGTACAATGGTATTACATAACACTAAAAAAGAACAAAGTTGAAAACTGCAAGTCTGTTTGAATTAAACATGTGACCATGTTTTATTTGAACGTTATCTATTTATTCCTGTCATTACTTTCGCGTTGTTGTTTTATATACAAATTCAATTCCCTATATGTTCTGCAATAGCTCTGTCGGGCGCGTGGAAGACTTTCGACATGTTTCTTCGAACCCTGCGTGGTCCCCATTCTGATGCAATTTTTGTTTCACTTTATCTTTTTAATATCTGTTTTATATTGAGAAAGAATCTAAAGAATTTTGTAAAGAGAAAAAGAATTGAGTCGATTACTCCTTTTTTTTTTAAAAAAAATGGTTATTAAATGGGCGGATGTTGTTTGGCGAATGGGCAAAGGATGATTTATGTTGAGAAGCAAGTATATATTCTTATTTGATGTTTTTTGTACGCAAAACTGTGTAAAAAATTAAATTAATCGCCTTCTCCAAAACCACAAGGTACGCTCGTATAGAGCTTCTATATTTAATTATATATCGTATCCTATATCGTATGGTCCTCCACCGTAATTGCTTGCATCATGGCCCCGGGGTCAAAAGTTGCTCCGTTCTACTAAAGGTGCCTAGTTTTAGATATACATGTACAGGAAAAAGTTTACAATTCTACTCCATAACTATTAGGACTGCGATAGTTACTGAACTCCAGCATGGCGCCAACAAGGCATACTCTGGCTATACGGCCCTACAGGAAGTCTGATCTGGATCTACTCTACATGTAAAGGCGATGAAAAGGCGTAAAATGCGTCTCCATTAGTTCTCTGTCAGGTAAACCGTTTAACCCTTTAGAAGCGGCTTTTAGCGTGTTTGATTTATTCCTCCGCTGAAGAAAATAGTTCAAATTCATACAGTCATGAACATATTGCATAATAAATATTTTCTATATGCTAGTAGGTGGTAGCCTAAAGCAGGCTGAAAGTAAAGCAGAATGCGCCTTAAGGCGCATTCTGCTTTACTTTCAACCTGCTTTAAGTGGTCATATGTCTTCAAAACTAGAAACAGGCTATTGGGTAAAGGGTTAAGAGTTTGCTGTGGAGCAGGTAGTCGTTTGTCTTCAATTGTGATGTGTACAATCGTTGTTGGACATACTGTAATTTCGTGTAACGGGAACGTGACCAAACTAAGTCCCCTTGCGTCAACTGACAGTAAGCTACAAGGTTCATGTGTGCCCACAACGCATTTCATTTTAATCTGGTTTTGTTATGTGAAGCATTTGAAGGGTTTGTGTGTACATTTCATATCGAATGCATGGGCGGTATGACAGATATGGTCACCACCTTTCTTATGGAGAATATTTCTTATGGAGAATATTTCATTTTTGTACTTTTATGGAGAATATTTCGGTTTTTCCGAATTAACGAGAACAGTACTTACTATACAATCAACTAACACCATGTTAGCAACAGGTTTATCACAAGGGAACCCCAATTGGCAAAAAGGCATTCTTTAAATTCTGAACTGAGGAACTAAGTGTTTACATATACAGTAGGACGTGTCTTAAACCACCATTCATTTACTGAACGTAGGAATTTTAACCCTTCGCTTGCTGAATTTTAAAAAACATATCTCCTTCTTTGCCCATGCCCTGTTGTATAATTAAATATATCTTCACTGTGTACAAGTATTTCGCTGTGCAATCACTGCTGTGGAGTGCACTGGTTGCACAATCAACTTGTAAATAGTGCAGACCCTGATGAGACAGCTCCAGGAGCTGTCTCATCTTGGTCTTCACTATTTACATGTAGTAAACAGGCAGTACAACAGGCAGTATAACATTGACGTGAATAGCAAGCGAAGGGTTAAAAAGAAGGTTGTTGCTTAAAGCGAGGTAAACGTACCGCAAAAAGCTCCAATACGAGTTTTTTGTATTACTTTCGGGTTGTATAAAGCTACTCCCTGTCTTGAAGGCCAAACATTAGACGTCTTTTAATGATCGATTAGGGTTCTACTGTATGCACTTTTAACCTCTGCTGAAGGGCAAATAAACGTTGGGGATACAAACAGCGTCTTTACGAGGATTACGAAGCACTTTCCACATCTGCTACTTTGCAATTCTTATTCATTTCACGCACTTGTACAAATGAGAACTGTAATTTCCGAATTTCGCGTTGTTGTTCTGACCAATGAAATCGTATTGACAGCTTGAGTGGATTATCCATCAATCTTTAACAGGTTTAGAACATATGTAATCAATAGAAATTGTGTTCTATTTAATTTTGAAGTAGACTAACTTCCATTTTTTGAAGCCTTATCCACAGCGCTAAACAGTTCGAATTCTATTGAGACACGAAGTGACACTTTTTTTTCAACTGAATTCAAACTGTTTACGAAAGAAATCATGGTGTCGCCCGTAGCAAGTTAAATATCGAGCTTTATCTAGTTTGGTAAACTTCAGTCAGCGATCTGAAGGATTCCACTTACAACCATTTTTCTTAATTTTCACAATACACAGTAAATATTTCAGTTGTACTACTGATTCTGTTTTGGGGGAAATTATGTTATCGAGAAAGTAAAATGATGTAGAGAGATATAGGAAACTTAATCATCAAAATGCAATAGTCTGTTTAATGCACTAAATATCAGTTACTCCACAGCGTGTTCAAACTGGCCGTGATTTCCATCAGTAATACTTTAATTTCACCCCCAATAGCTTTAACTCTATCAATCTGTCCATTCTGATTACTGTGATCAAAAGTAACATAACACCGTTTGCTATGTAGTGGCATTATACATAATAATTAGATTATTTTGCATAAGGGTACATGAACTCAGGACAATTGGACATGCAAGAAAAGTGTAGATTAAGATCTATATAATTTCATAAGCGAACAGAATAGTCTCCTACATGAGTCGTCTGGTCTGAATCAAAGCGTATCTCCATACAGTAAAGAACCAATTATTTCGCTACCAAATCGTGTCGTCTGCAAACTGTGTCGTCTGCTATGAGTATCTTTATTATTATTGATTTTTAAAAAACAAGAACAGTCACAGTAACAAATTAATTTGAACCCTGACCAGACGCCTTTCTGCATACAAACTGTTTGCATCGGTAATCACAGATGCGACATTGGCAGCGAAAGAGGTAAACAGTACGTTATTATGTAAATGCTTGACAGATATAGCTATTATTATAAAAAATAATAATTATTCTTTGTGGACAATATTTTGCGGTTTCACATTTGACCGCATGTATGTATATATGGTTGCAAATGGTCGTGTTGTCACTGCAAAGTAGAAACTATATAATGACATTATTTCAGTTAAAATCAATTCCTAAATTTACGACATGCTAATAGGGAGCCGATAAAGATCAGGGTCCATGCTTATAAAACGTTTAGTTGAGTCTGAGTTCGTTCTCAAGTTTTTGATTGGTCAGATTTGAGCCAAAGGCTCAAATCTGACCAATCAAAAGCTTGAGAACTCAAATCTGACCAATCAAAAGCTTGAGAACTCAAATCTGACCAATCAAAAGCTACCTATTTGCTCTGATAGAGACGTCTTGTAACGCCTCTAGTTAGACACGGATCCAGCGTGGCCTACAGGGGCCGTCCGATTTAGGCCTGCTCTGTTGCTTATGAAGTAATATAGATCTAATTCTACATTTTCTACATCCTTTGTTCTTACTCCATTATAAACATTCGGGTAATAAATATGTTCTAAATTATTGTATGAGTTAAAGGGGTTCAATAAGCAAGATGCTAACAGCTCGATGGATCAAGTGTGTTCAGGTGGAGGGAGAGCTCTTTGATAGAGTAATAAACATTATAGGGCTATTGCAATCGTTTTCTAATATGTTCCTACAACATCCATGAGTATATCTACGTACGGTAATGCAGAACGTTTATATGGCAGCTTTTAGAAATCAGTCCCGAGTGGTTCCAGAATGAAGCCCGAATGCTTCACGAAGCCGTGGAAGGGTTCCCGAATCCACGAGGAAGACATGCCAAATTCAGAACGATTAAAAACCGTCCCAGAAGACACCGATGCTAGCAGAACGTTTATGTACAAGTTTATGTCGTAGCTGCTGGAATGCTTTTATTCTGTACTGGCTTTTATCTTTTATATGACTTTTCTTTTAGTTTGATATATTTATACTTATTTGAAGTCTACCTTTATGTCGCCTTTTACGGAAGGGTGCTCAAACAACTACTACACAAATTATGAATAGTCTCCCTACACTAAAGTTCAGATTCCTCATAATCTGGCTAATTTTCACAATCTACAGCCGTCTGTTTGTATAAAACATCTAAAACTATTTTCTTCTTCGTCTTTTCATGTTCCTTCGTCTGCTATGGTTTCATAATGGACCTAAAATCGTGCTTTCTCCTTTAAAGCAATCTATCCTTGGTTATACTAAAGCTCATCTAAATTCACAATTTTTTAACAAAAGACATAGAGTATATCCAAGAATTACAAAGTGCAATAGTAAGAGGTGTATGTGTTGCAATTTTATTTCTACTAGATCAAGTATTAAACCTCTTGTAAATGGTAGAGTGTTTAGTGTGAAGATTAATTCGGATGTAGACTGAAAATCGTCAAATAGTATATATGTTATAACCTGAAATGCGCCACGCTGTGGTATTCAATATGTAAGTCAGACGGGTCGTTCTTTAAAAACAAGGTTTCGAGAACATAATTACCATTCTCGTATAAAAAAGTTCGCAACTTTCTTTACCAGCATTTTCGTCATACAGGACATTCATTTAAACATGTTTCGGTTCAACCGGTAGAGAAAATCTATTATGATTCTAATACTACCAGTAGTTTGAAATCTAAAGCTCGTTTCATCACAATGCTAGACTGGATTATAAAAATACAAACACCTTTCCCTTTGGGTTTGAATGACAACATTTACCAAAGTGGTAATATATCTAAAGATCGTAACATCGATATTTTCTCAATATTTTCAATTAGAAAACGTAAAAGCAGATCAAATGGTAAACGCAAATTAGGTCTTAATATGTCTGTTCATGATTTACATACTATTCTTAAAGAAACTGGCAAACATGGTTTCTTCTATTTACCGTCGTCTATGTTGTGGGTAAGTCCAGCGGGGATACCTTTATTTACAATATTTGTAAAGCTAGGGTGACTTTGAGAGAAGTGTGAGGTTAGGACGTCCGTAAACCGGTTTAAACCCCCAGTGGTGTTTTTGCTGCTGACCGTGCCAAGGCGGTACTCTCTTTGTCACCCTTCCTTTTGTTTGCCTTGCGTCTTTGTGCTTGTGGTTTGTTCATGTTGTGGAACGTTTGTCCCTGTTTCTTGTGTGTCTTTTGGTGTTTTCTGTGTTCATTTCGTGTGTGTGTGTGTGTGCGTGTGCGTTTGGGTGTGTGGTTGTGTGTGTGTGTCATGCTGTCTATCGGTGTTTTGGTGGTGGTTGCGTCTTGCATGTGGCTTTGCCTGCTTGACTTTACTACTTTTCCATTTACTTTAAACAAAGCGAACCTAACTGACATTCAGGCTTCCTTTTTAGATTTGAATCTTTCCTTCACTAATGACAACGTTTCGTCTAAAATATACGATAAAAGGGAAGATTTCTATTTCAGAATTGTTAATTATCCTTCTCTAGATGGAGATGTTCCCCGGTCTACATCTTATAGGGTTTACATTTCTCAACGTATTCGCTTTGCCCGAGCCTATTATTTGCTAGTAGATTTTAATAGTCGTAATTTAGTTATAACTCATAAACTTCTTAAGCAAGGCTACAGATATCATAAAATTCGGAAAGCTTTTTTCAAAATTCTATTATTCAAATTTACCCCTCATTAGTAAATATAACTGCAATTTACGGACGTTACTGCAACAAGGTATTTCTCATCCAGATTTATATGGTGATGTTATCTACAAACTTAGGAAAATTCGGGGTCATATCCATTTTCACGATTTGTTTATTAAACGCATTAAAACTTTTAGGAAGAAAGGTTATGACCCTATCATATTGCAACACAATGCATGTTTGGTTATCGTCCTCTTTACAGTCGGTCGCTACACTTTCCTCTTAACTTGCACGTTGACAGGCCGATGGTAGTACTCTGTGATGGTGTACTGTTAAACCCAGAAATGGGATGAGCTTACCAGACTCATGTATTACCTTTTCTCTGTCGTGCCCTTAACGGCTTCACTGCAGTTGCTCTGTCTTCAGCAAAGTCATCGAGTACATATTTGATAGACTTTCACAGTTCTTATGCTATGGTTTACATTTTGTACTGTGATTACGATCGTCTATGTTGTGGGGAAGTCTGGCGGGGATACCTTAATTTACAACGTTTGTTTAGCTAGGGTGACTTTGAGATAAGTGTGGGGTTAGGACGTCCGTAAACTGGTTTAAACCCCCAGTGGTGATTTTGCTACTGAACGTGCCAAGGCGGTTCTCTCTTTGTCACCCTTACATTTGTTTGTCTTGTGTCTGTGCTTGTGTTTTGTTCATGTTTTTTCTGGTGCTTGTGTATTTGTTGGTGTTGTCTGTGTTCTTCTCGTGTGTTTGGTTGTGTGTGTGTGTGTGACATGCTGTCTATCGATGTGTTGGTGGTGATTGTGTCTTGTATGTGACTTTCTACTGTATGTGTATAAATTGCTATATAAATTGCTTTCTGTCGGTGTTTTGGTGGTGGTGGCGTTTTGTGTGTGGCTTTTCCTGCTTGACTTTACTTCTATGGTGATGTTACAAACTTAGGAAAGCCTGTTCTTTGTTTGAAAATTTTAACAGTCGTAATTTAGTTATAACTGATAAACTTCTTAAGCAAGGTTACAGATATCACAAACTCAGATAGGGATGAGCTTACCAGACTCATGTATTACTTTTCCCCTGACGTGCCCTTAACGGCGTACCTGTAGGTGCTCTGCTTCAGCAAAGTTATTGAGTACATATTTGACGGATTGTCACAGTTATTATGCTATGTTTTACATGTTGTCATGCGTTCACCGTCGTCTATGTGGTGGGGAAGTCCGGCTGGGATACCTTTATTTACACTATTTGTAAAGCTAGGGTGACTTTGAGAGAAGTGTGAGGTTAGGACGTCCGTAAACCGGTTTAAACCCTCAGTGGTGTTTTTGCTACTGACCGTGCCTAGGCGGTACTCTCTTTGTCACCCTTCCTTTTGTTTGCCTGGCGTCTTGGTACCTGTGATTTTGTTCATGTGTGGAGTGTTTGTCTCTGGTTCTTGTGTGTCTGTCTACACACAAAAAATACGAGGGAAAAGTAAAAGAGTGAAAGGATAACCAGTGATTGCTTCTACTGAAGATAGTGAGTCTATTCTTGTCAAAGTTACATGTATTTCCGAATGTCGAGGGGTATATGAGGTTTACCTACCAGTAAATATTATTCATTTTCACCAAACGAATCCAAAAGGTATCTTCACTCTTTGTTACATGTATCTTTTTCTTTAAATGTCATTTTTCACGTCCATGACCACATATGCCCGAGGTACTCGTGGCGCAACAAGTCCTAATTATTCTGCCAACAAAGTTGTAGTCTGCTAACATCTTTTCTGACTAGCACATATTCAAAGTGATTCAATGTGATTCAAGAATAAGTAAGTTATTATATTCCAGTAGGACGCCGATTCAGTCGGTGTCTCAACAGAATCACAGCAGTTTACATACATATACATGTATATATGACACATGACCGCGAAACCTTCATGAAAACGTTTAAACTCGCTTCCTGTGTTGACTTGTCACTGCAACATTTTCAATTGGAGCCAATGCCTATATCGATTTGATATTGTCCATCCGTACGTATGTCCTTCTATCCTCTCGTTAAGCTTTTACACGAATACATTATGATACTAACTTTCTCCAAGAAATTATTTCTGCGATCGTATTGAGAAATGGGACTTGTGAACTCCTTACAGTGTTGGATCGATAATAATTCCTCGGTATTGTTAGAAAACATGGGATAATAAAGCCAAGAAGATGGTCGAATTCGTATAATATATGATCGCCTGATACCTTCCGGAAAACATCGACAACCCTCCGTTAGCGGTCGCCATTTAATGATGGAAGGATTTAGATGTTTTGCGATATTTTCCGACTTAGCACAAGATTTACCGTGACCCACTAGACATTCCTAAATAAAGGTATCGATTTTATTGATATTCAAAGTATATTTCGTGATAAGAATGTAATCGATACTATTCCCAAATATTTCATCAACTCTGAATCACCTATCATCTGTTATAAATATAATAAACCTATTAGGAATGATATTTTAACTACATTAAAATTGTCTCTGACTTAAATATTGATGTCAATACCACTATTTCTTGAGATTGTAGCATTTCTAGCTTCTGCTATAAACCAGTTGGTCATGTCATTACTGGTAATTTTGATATCATTAAGGATAAAGGTTTCAGGACCCTCCTAACTAAAGGATCTAAATATAGATAACCTTCCCTTATTGATTTTGACGCTTGTCGAACTCATATTGCGGAAGATATTCAAGAATTCTGCATCAAATGGTGTAGACGAGAACATGCTGATGTTAATGCCCTTTCGGATTGGAAGAAATGTATTTTTGATATTATTGATACGCGTATTACATTTTACAAATCAAATTACCATCTTTTACCACCTCGACCTAGAGTTATATTTCGCTATTTGAAGACAAAACATTTCTAATTTTCATTCAAATTATGTTCTTGTTCCTGCTGACAAGGCATCAAATAATGTAATCATTATTTGAAGATTGTATTATGTTGATGTTTTAAAGAAGGAGCTAACTGATTAACAAGCTTGTATAACAGTTCCAACACATGAAAAAGATATAGTCCCGGAACATGTAACAATGTGCAATGATTTCAAATCTGGTCCTAACATAAAACAACATAAACTTTCTACTTTGTACTGGATTCCGAAACTACATAAAAACCCTTATAAGGCGCGTTTTATTGCCAACTCTAGCTGGTGTACTATTACTAAATTATCTAAACTTTTGACGTCCTGTCTTACTACGATCAAAGAACATGTAAAACGTTACTGTGATAAAATATATGAAAATTCTGGTATTAATGTTTTTTGGTCCATAAAAAATTCAAATGATGTTTTAACGAAACTTGAAAATGAACAGTATAACATTTCTTCACTGAGCTCTTATGATTTCTCTACACTCTATACTACTCTACCTCACCATCTTATAAAGGATAAACTGATTAAATTAATAGAAAAAACCTTTGCCAGAGAAAACAAAATGTTCATTGCTTGTAATGTTCAACGTTCATTCTTTTCGAATTCAGAATGGAAAAGTAGTAAAGTCAAGCAGGCAAAGCCACATGCAAGACGCAACCACCACCAAAACACCGATAGACAGCATGACACACACACACACACACAACCACACACCCAAACGCACACGCACACACACGAAATGAACACAGAAAACACCAAAAGACACACAAGAACCAGGGACAAACGTTCCACAACATGAACAAACCACAAGCACAAAGACGCAATGCAAACAAAAGGAAGGGTGACAAAGAGAGTACCGCCTTGGCACGGTCAGCAGCAAAAACACCACTGGGGGTTTAAACCGGTTTACGGACGTCCTAACCTCACACTTCTCTCAAAGTCACCCTAGCTTTACAAATATTGTAAATAAAGGTATCCCCGCTGGACTTACCCACAACATAGACGACGGTGAACACAGGACAACATGTAAAACATAGCATAATAACTGTGACAATCCGTCAAATATGTACTCAATGACTTTGCTGAAGTCAGAGCACCTGCAGGTAAGCCGTTAAGGGCACGACAGGGAAAAAATAATACATGAGTCTGGTAAGCTCCTCCTGTATCCAAGTTTAAGAGTATACCATCATAGTGTACTACCCTCGGCCTGTCATCGCGCAAGCAAAGAGGGAAGCGTAGCTACCGACTGTAAAAGGGTCGATAACCAAACATGCAGTGTGTTGCAATATAATAGGATCATAACCTTTCTTTTTAAAAATTTTAATGCGTTTTATAAACAAATCATGAAAATGGATATGACCCCGAATTTTCCTAAGTTTGTAGATAACATCCCCATAAAATTCTGGTTGAGAAATGCCTTGTCGCAGTAACGTCCGTAGATTGCAATTATATTTACTAATGAGAGGTAAATTTCGATAATAAAATTTAGAAAAGGTTTTCCGAAGTTTGTGATATCTGTAACCTTGCTTAAGAAGTTTATCAGTTATAACTAAATTACGTCTGTTAAAATCTTCAAGCAAAGAACAGGCTCGGGCAAACCTAATAAGTTGAGAAATATAAACACCATAAGATGTAGAACGTGGCACATCCCCATCTAGAAAAGGATAATTAACAATTTTAAAATTAAAATCTTCTCTTTTATCGTATACTTTGGACGAAACTTTATCATTTGTAATTGAAAGATTCAAATCTAGAAATGAAGCATTAATGTCAGATTGATTAGCTTTGTTTAAAGACAGTTCTTTTGGGTAGATTGAAGAAACCATAGTATCAAAATAAGGATTATCTAAATTCAAAATATCGTCTAAATACCTTGAAGTTTTATTAAAAGCATTAACAATATCGGTCTGTGTATCAGGTTTTAAGCTAAGCATAAAATCCCTCTCGTAGCAATACAAAAACAAATCTGCAACAAGAGGGGCACAATTTGTACCCATGGGTATACCAACAACTTGACGATATATGGTATCTCCATAACGCACAAATATATTATCTAAAAGAAAGGTAAGAGATCTACAAACATCAAGGCAAGTCCACATTGTGTAATGTTCAACTTCTGAATTCGAAAAGAATGAACGTTGAACATTACAAGCAATGAACATTTTGTTTTCTCTGGCAAAGGTTTTTTCTATTAATTTAATAAGTCTATCCTTTATAAGATGGTGAGGTAGAGTAGTATAGAGTGTAGAGAAATCATAAGAGCTCAGTAGAGAAATGTTATACTGTTCATTTTCAAGTTTTGTTAAAACATCATTTGAATTTTTTATGGACCAAAAAACATTAATACCAGAATTTTCATATATTTTATCACAGTAGCGTTTAACATGTTCTTTGATCGTAGTAAGACAGGACGTCAAAAGTATAGATAATTTAGTAGTGGTACAACAGCTAGAGTTGGCAATAAAACGCGACTTATAAGGGTTTTTATGTAGTTTCGGAATCCAGTACAAAGTAGAAAGTTTATGTTGTTTTATGTTAGGACCAGACTTAAAATCATTGCACATTTTTACATGTTCCGAGACTATATCTTTTTCAGGTGTTTGAACTGTTATATAAGTTTTTGAATCAGTTAGCTCCTTCTTTAAAACATCAACATAATACAATCTTCAAATAATGATTACATTGTTTGATGCCTTGTCAGCAGGAACAAGAACATAATCTGAATGAAAATTAGAAATGTTTTTCTTCAAGTTGAACATTACACAATGTGGACTTGCCTTGATGTTTGTAGATCTCTTACCTTTCTTTTAGATAATATATTTGTGCGTTATGGGGGTACCATATATCGTCAAGTTGTTGGTATACCCATGGGTACAAATTGTGCCCCTCTTGTTGCAGATTTGTTTTTGTATTGCTATGAGAGGGATTTTATGCTTAGCTTAAAACCTGATACACAGACCGATATTGTTAATGCTTTTAATAAAACATCAAGGTATTTAGACGATATTTTGAATTTAGATAATCCTTATTTTGAAACTATGATTTCTTCAACTTACCGAAAAGAACTGTCTTTAAACAAAGCGAATCAATCTGACATCATAGCTTCATTTTTAGATTTGAATCTTTCAATTACAAATGATAAAGTTTCGTCCAAAATATACGATAAAAGAGAAGATTTTAATTTTAAAATTGTTCATAATACTTTTCTAGATGGAGATGTGCCCCGTTCTACATCTTATGGGGTTTATATTTCTCAACTTATTCGGTTTGCCCGAGCCTGTTCAAGGTTACAGATATCACAAATTTCGGAAAACGTTTTCTAAATTTTATTATCGAAATTTGACACTCATTAGTAAATATAATTGCAATCTACGGACGTTACTGCAACAAGGCATTTCTCAACCAGACTTTTTGGGGATGTTATCTACAAACTTAGGAAAATTCGGGGTCATATCCATTTTCATGATTTGTTTATGAAACGCATTAAAACATTTAAGAAGAAAGGTTATGATCCCATTATATTGTAACGCACTGCATGTTTGGTTATCGACCTTTTTACAATCGGTAGCTACGCTTCCCTCTTTGCTTGCGCGATAACAGGCCGAGCGTAGTACTTTATGATGGTATACTCTTAAACTCGGATACGGGATGAGCTTACCAGACTCATCGTCACGGATTGTCACAGTTATTATGCTATGTTTTACATGTCCTGTGTTCACCGTCGTCTATGTTGTGGGTAAGTCCGGCGGGGATACCTTTATTTACACTATTTGTAAAGCTAGGGTGACTTTGAGAGAAGTGTGAGGTTAGGACGTCCGTAAACCGGTTTAAACCCCCAGTGGTGTTTTTGCTACTGACCATGCCAAGGCGGTACTCTCTTTGTCACCCTTCCTTTTGTTTGCCTTACGTCTTTGTGCTGGTGATTTTGTTTATGTGCGGAGTGTTTGTCTCTGGTTCTTGTGTGTCTGTTGATGTTTTCTGTGTTTATCTCGTGTGTGAGTGTGCGTTTGGGTGTGTGGTTGTGTATGTGTATGTGTGTGTCATGCTGTCTATCGGTGTTTTGGTGGTGGTCGCGTCTTGTATGTGGCTTTGCCTGCTTGACTTTACTACTTTTCCATCATGTATTACTTTTTCCCTGTCGTGCACTTAACGGCTTACCTGCAGGTGCTCTGACTTCAGCAAAGTCATTGAATACATATTTGACGGATTGTCACAGTTATTATGCTATGTTTTACATGTTATCCTGTGTTCACCGTCGTCTATGTTGTGGGTAAAAGTACAAACTTGTGTCACGCAGGAAATACCACATACAGAACAAACAGTCGCCCGAACAGCAACACAAGGAAACAGCATATGTACATAACTATAAAAACAACAAGAGACACACAAGGACAAAACAAACATACAATAGGAGGAAGATGGAAGTACCGCCTTGGAACGGTCAGTGACAAGTCACTGGGGGGTTAAACCGGTTTATGGGCGCCCAACCTCACACTTATTCCATCCCCACCCTAAAAGACAAACAGTGTAAATAAACGTATCCCCTCTCCGACTAATCTACAACAACCGCGATGGAAAATACAGTGGTAAAGTGCATGTATAACGAAAACATTTAAGTGAACAAACTGTATCCGGCGGGGATACCTTTATTTACACTATTTGTAAAGCTAGGGTGACTTTGAGAGAAGTGTGATGTTAGGACGTCCGTAAACCGGTTTAAACCCCCAGTGGTGTTTTTGCTACTGACCGTGCCAATGCGGTACTCTCTTTGTCACCCTTCCTTTTGTTTGCCTTACGTCTTTGTGCTTGTGGTTTTGTTCATGTGTGGAGTGTTTGTCTCTGGTTCTTGTGTGTCTGTTGATGTTTTCTGTGTTTAGCTCGTGTGTGAGTGTGCGTTTGTTTGTATGGTTGTGTGTGTATGTGTGTGTCATGCTGTCTATCGGTGCTTTGGTGGTGGTTGCGTCTTGTATGTGGCTTTGCCTGCTTGACTTTACTACTTTTCCATCTTATACCTAAGCTATTTTGACAACACCAGCGTCAACAGGCATATTTTCCTCTTATGGTGTTTTCTGCATAACATAACCACCGTATGTCAACAACTCCGGAAATAGCTAGATGAAACTACTAAGTAAAGCGAAAGTTCATTGACTGTGAATTAGTAATTCGATATATTTATATAGATTATGACATATTCTAGCATTGCAATGTTTGATATTACTGGTAGATAGATCAACCAATGATTACATGGTTTCTGATCAATTCAAATTCACGTATGTAAATCATTTTGGGTGCATTATTCTCGGATTAGTACAACCGAGATAGAAGCGAAGAGGTCAAAAACGTGTTCGCAATCGCTTTTCTAATCCTCTGACACACGATTTCACATATTCCTTGTCATCACACAGCCAATACACTCTTATGCCAGCGTTGATTGCAGAATACGACCAAAATTGGCTTTGAATTTGATAAAAGAAAAACAAGGTGTGTGTACGGCGAATAGATAAATGCGGTATGAATATTGTACGGCGAATAGCTTCCGATGTGTACGGCGAATAGTAATATATTTTACTGTTATGAAGACTGCTCGGCAAATAGCTTGCGTGGTGTGCGGCATTTTACGGCTAAAATTTTCTTATAATCGTTCCCTAAGGTTAGTGCGAAGAAAATAAACTGACACCTCATGTCTATCATGAAAATGCCATTGATCTAGAATTAAAATGTAGGTTGTGCAATACCAATGAGGAAACTTTTAAAAGGCACAAATGGCAGAGTATCCACATCTACTATTGCGCTACTTTCGGTTTTGACGGATCTGCACATAACAATGATTACAGATTAAATGCTCATGAATACTCTCCGTCATTATGGTACTGTTAAGTTTTGCTGATAAATAAAGATTTTAGATTGTATGGATTTGTTTTATAACCGCTATTTTCGGAATTAGTGTAGAATAATAACTTATATAATAAATGCCATACGAAAGTAGTTCAGGGAAGTGATATGCTGCTTTTTATTGCAATAACAATCAAAAGAAAATTTATAAATGGTGCAACGGTTAGGAGAAAAAAATCTGCATAAAAACTGCCCGTGTTGGGAGCCTTACAAACTGCACACCATTTCTCGCAGTGAAGAAGTGCGCTTGCAGTGGATCAAACATTTCAACGTCAGCCGCGAAGACTACAAGCCAACTTCCATCTTCCTCCTATTGTATGTTTGTTTTGTCTTTGTGCGTCTCTTGTTGTTTTTTCTACCTATGTACATTTGCTGTTTCCTTGTGTTGCTGTTCGGGCGAATGTTTGTTCTGTATGTGGTGTTTCCTGCATGACTCATTTTTGTACTTTTTCTAATGGCAGGGCCGTAGCTAGCGACACGCATTTAAGCACGTGTGTAACATCAATGATAGGTGAAAACATTAAACTAGTATGACCAAAATGGAACAACACTAAAAGGCCAAGTAGGGATATACTTTGATAAACGTTCTGTCTTGTCATGTAAGATTTAACCCACTCCTCCAATTGACGCCTCTGTAAAAGTCACTTTTTGAAACCACTCAATTCTAAATTTTCCCGAGGAGCAAGCTCCCGGGCCCCTATAGCCACGGTGTTTAAACTATATTTGGATTCAGCTATGCTCCTTAAAGATGTGTAAGTGAATTTCTAGGTCTGAACATTTTAGTTTCAATTACTGTTGCATGCATCCGAGCATTCACGAAATTCGGATACCACACGATATATGTATGAATGAAGAATTAGTTTATTAATCACTTTGTATTTGAAAAGACTAATTGCAATGAGAGAATCCCGTGTAAACAATGATTTGAAAAAAAATCAATATTTTAATCCCCCCCCCCGACACACACACACACTCGCACACACACACACACACACACACTCGCACACACACTCATGCACACACCAATCAAGTACCTTGTTGACTTGAGAGTGCTACCTCTTTGGCATAAACTGACCACATGACATCAGTCTTCGGGCACATAGCCTTAAATAGTCAGGGAATAGTAGGGCAGAAAAAGGACATCCCTGCTTAACTCCTTCAATACAAAGCTCTCGACTTATCAATCAGTCCTCAATCAGACATTATTCTTGCATAAATATTGAACAGGTAAAGGGTTAAATAATTCTTATTAATTTCTTTAGTAGAAAGGGGTTAATACGATGAAAAGTAACTGTATATACATACATATATTGAACATATGAGTCTTAAAAAGGTGGTTACCTAAAACAAGGAAAAAGTAGTGCAGAAAGCTCATAGGAACTTTCTGTATTAATTGTAGCCTGTAATATTACGCTACCACCTGCCTTACAGACCCATAATTGGACCTTTTTGATGGTCGGTTAAGACAGGTTCTACTATATTCTTTGCCAGAAACAAATATCATGCCTTTTCTGTATAGAAACACACATCTGAGCCTTTGCAAACATAATAGGACCAGATTCATTTCTCTGCTCTATTTGCTTTCGGATGGCTGTCATAAAGCAGTAAACGTACTCATGAAAATCCATAAGTAATACACTTAAGAATAGAACTTCAACTTGAATGAGCACATTGACAAACTCTAAAGCAATGTTCTTAAATTGTAAAGTGGCCTATTAATGTAATTTAACTCACGGGACCTTGTTCGACACTGTCGATTAAGATACCATCCTTATTTACAGCATTTTCTTTCGATAACTGCTGCAGCTATTCGCCGTATACTGAAAATCACCAGAAACGCTATTCGCCGTACACCGTAACAACTATTCGCCGAACACAATCCTACATATGAATTTTGGAAAGATACAATTTTTGGTACATAAAACAAAACCATCATATGCTTCGATTCGGCAGTAATTTCATGAATGTACAAATACAAGTTTCCTTGAATAAGACCCAAATATCAAGTGGCGTTGACTTTTCCTCGCTACTAGGAAAGCCTTTTACAGGTTAAATAGTCTGATATTGCCAACTTATGCAAGAGTTTAAACTCTGAGTGAAGTAATCAAAGATTCATAGACCCGGTAGTGCTTTATCTATGATGGTTAAGATAATGAGAGTTAAAATAACCAAGGATTGTCTTACATGGTGTTGGTCAAAATTATCACTTTCTTCGATTCGCTTAGTAGTTTTACCTAGCTATTTCCGGAGTTGTTGACATACGGTGATAACCGTGAAGCTGAAAAAGTGCATGCGGACGCCCATATTAAAGAAGAGGTTAATGAATCAAGCAACAGCGATGACGAGTATGAGCCCTCAAACTCCCAATGTTCAAAGGTTAAACGTACGCGGGCGAAAAAGAAAGACTGTATCTAACTGACGATAAAACGGAGGCAATGCTTGAATGGCTAAAGGATAATCCTGGTCTATACGATAAAAGAACGCCTCTCTGGGTGCAACCGGGCAAGAAAAATGAAATATGGGAGAAGCAAACCAATGTCGTTGGTGTTGACTGGGTGAATTTGCAACGTGGTTTAATACACAGTGATGCAGACTCGGACAGCATAAAATTAAGTCTAAAGTCTCGGGCCAGGGCTCAATTGAACGCGAATGGAAAGACACTGACCATCAATTCTTCTTAGATTGGGCAGATATGCACAGCCGCATATTAAGCATGCAATGAGTCAAACTATTGTCAGTATAAGTATCATATGGGGGAAAATCGAGATGACTTCAGATTTTACCATTTTCTTGATAGAGACCCATTTTCAGAAATAAAGCCGCCAACAATGTAAAACGGAACACTTAATCAAGAAGAGCAATTCCTTCATTTAATTTGACTGTTCTCAATATTTCTTTTTCACAATATGTCATGTTAAGGACACGAACTTATGAAAGATGAATACATTGATTGTTTTGTCAAATTTAGGTCATGGCGTATCGGAGCTTTTGTCTAGTTTTCGTTTAGTTTCATACGAAAATGTTTACTTTATATCGCAATTTCCCTTATGTACAAAGCCAAAACCAACATGGCGTCTAAGTCTGCCTGGATTTCGTTTTGTATAATCACGTATAAATCCACAGTGTCCAATAGCTACTAGTGACTGACAACTAGATAGTAATGCGGCATCGTATACCCAGACTCCCAGATCGGCAACCCTTCCGCATTCTTTCTGCAACGATTCGGCACACCTTCTGCGTGTTCTGCAACTATTCCGCAACTATTCCGCAACCTTACCGCACGATCGAAAACCATTCGGGAAGTTATTCTCAAGGTTTCTACATGTTTCTGCGTCGCTGCGGTGACTATTCTGCAACGATTCGTAAGCCATGCCCTGAATGCATGCGGAATGCATGCCGAATGACCCGAAGACAAAGCTGATTCCGAATGATTCCCGAAATGAGCAAACTTTATTCTGCAACCCTTCGGCAACGCATAGGCGCTGTAGTGGATGCTAGGCATATTGGCGTTTAGCGAATTAAACCAAATAAAAGGACAGTTCATGAGCAAAATATGGACAAGTGTTAGATAACAAACTGAATGATACAAAGTGCGATTTGCCAGTGATAATTCATCAGAGGATTTGTAAAGCTCGACTTATTTATCAGTGGCTAGAGACAATGGGTAATGAGTAATGAAGTGATGCAAGAATATTCATATATCGGATAATAGTAACGGGAAATATATCTACAGGCCAATATCTACAGACCAAAATCAAAGATAAGCAACTTCTACTTATAACTATCTGCTATTTACATTCATATATGTCTGTGAAATAGTGACAATAGAGAGACAGGGATTGACCAGTTATGCGCATGTTTACGCATGTTCACGCATATGGTAGCTATATATTTGTTGTTTTGGTATTGGCCGGTCAATCGATGAAAGGGTAAAATCGAAAGCTGAAAAACAAGCAGACTCAAATCACACATGAACACAGCTAAAAGGGGGTCATGGTCATAGAAATAGTGAAAATGGAGAACCACTGAACCCATCAAATGTATCTGATTTGCTCGGTCAGTCAAGGGAGTTGTAGTTTGGGGTAAATACATTTAGTGTTTAGATGCTACACGGAATGTCAGGAATGCAGTGGACACATTCACAAGGGCAAGTACAAGCGCATGTGCCTATTAGAGCTAACGTAGACCACTGTTAACACTTAAATACGATGAATGGTGCATTTCAATATAACAATGGGTCTACCCAATCGTTAGCCAATCTACCAAATTGCACAGTCCAGAGCTTTGCACAGCCGAACATTGGTAACCCCGCTTTGGATAACGAGATCCTGCCATGGGCAGCCAGCCTGTGTCGACATATCTGTATTATGAACATACAGGCTACATTTAATAACCACACAGACACATGGCAAACGGTCGAGAGCCACATCACAGCCAAAAATGAAAGTCTTTCACATCTACAACTGCATGTGTCTTAGATTACATATGTGAAAAAGAATATTGAGCACACGAAGATATTTCACATACAAGATCAAATAAATATTATGCAGACGAAAAGAAAATATTATAACCTATCAGTGATCTATATGATCATCTGAGCACAAATAAAAATGATATGGACAAATGAATGCACAACATAGAAACGCATATACATTGACTACAGAAGAAACGTAAAGAAGTGAATAAGTTGTTACAGGGAACAAACGAAAGGGTGACTGGTTTGCAATGGCGAAGTATGCGTCAAAATCACCTGTTCTATCGCTCGAAATCTCTCGCTTATTGGCAAGTACCAATGTAATCTCAAGGCGCTTCTGCGACACGGTATTTCACATCCTGAATTTTATGGTGATGTGATTTACAAACTTCGTAAAATTATTGGATATACCCATTTTCTCACTTTGTTCATCAAATATGTTAAAACATTCATTAAAAAGGGATATGATCCTGTAGTACTACAACATACTGCATGTTTGGTTGTGAACCCTTTTACAGTTGGCAATCACGCTGGCCTCTTTGCATGTACGCCGACAAGAAAGGTTTAGAACTCTATGAAGGCGACCTCTTAAATCAAGAAATAGAAGGAGAACGTCGGATATCTGTACTATTTCGTTTTTGTCGTACCCTTTATTACTTTTCTACAGTTACTCTGTTTGCAGCTCAATCATTGAGTACACTAGCGATAGGTGGATACAGTTTGTTCACTTAAATGTTTTCGTTATACATGCACTTTACCACTGTATTTGCCGTCGCGGTTGTTGTAGAATAGTCGGAGAGGGGATACGTTTATTTACACTGTTTGTCTTTTAGGGTGGGGATGGAATAAGTGTGAGGTTGGGCGCCCATAAACCGGTTTAACCCCCCAGTGACTTTTGTCACTGACCGTTCCAAGGCGGTACTTCCATCTTCCCCCTATTGCATGTTTCTTTTGTCTTTGTGCGTCTCTTATTGTTTTTATAGTTATGTACATTTGCTGTTTCCTTGTGTTGCTGTTCGGGCGACTGTTTGTTCTGTATGTGGTGTTTCCTGCATGACTCATTTTTGTACTTTTGAGTGAAGCTGGCAATTAAACGGTGAACATTGTAAAATGTGATCCGTACTTTAATCACTGTTGTGCTGAAATAAGGGACCCAGTAGAAATAGATAGAACGAATCGAATTGGATAGAGCGCGACCGAGACCAGTAGTCGTGAACTTTACCTTCTACAAAGAAAACAAGTTTGTGAAAGAAGTTGCGCGACAATTTTTACAAGAAACTGGGTACTGGGTTAAAGACCTACTACCTCGCGAGATAGAGGAAATACGAAAACAACTGTATAACGTAGCAGACGAAGCGAGAAAAGATTCCGATAACAACGCAAAACTTGTTAGAGACAAACTCAATATAAACAGTAAGATTTACGTGTCACTCGAGAGGCAGCAGCAACAGCGACAACAATATTAACCGTGTACAGACACACAAACAAACGAACAGTTCACACAAAAGACATATTGCAGGCGAAACAACCGAATACAGATACACTGCAACACATTATGAGTGACAACACCGCTTGGTGGGGGGTAGCAGACATTCAGCACCCACTTAGAATAATATAAATATGTGGGTAACCAGATTTTCTGTTCCAGATAAAGAAACATATGTCACAGACATGACGCAATGTCAATCTTAGGCAGGGAAGAAAAAAGCGACATCACACTTTAAAAAATAAAAGCACATTCAAGAAGTACCATTATGAGGGTATTGATAGTAAGAGCGGATCTGCCAGTGGCAAGAGCACTGCTATTGTTGATCTGTACATCAGACTGTATCTGAATTAGTACCCAGCAACCGAGCAGTGGCAGTATTAATGATACAGTCGGCAAAGCTGGTTGGAATAGGTTGAACCATAAAGCAGGTGACACTAGCGAAATAATCCAGTGATTAGACTAAGGTTGTGATAGGCCTGATGATGGCACGCGTGCGTAGCGGACGCGGAGAACGGCTATTACTGCTAAACAGTGGTAATCAGTTTATAGGTCAGATTATGGCCGAAAGATCAGTAAATATTGTCTCGTTGAAAACAACTTTCTAAAAGTGTTAGAAAAGCAAACAGACGATTCAGATGTAATACAAGTATAAGGATATGCTCATATGTTTATGGAATGTGAACCAAAAAGCAAAAGCTTTCTCTGTACCACTGTATCGGCTCAGCACTATGTGTAAGGACGGACATTGCCTAACATGTTACACTTGATATTAATTCAAAATGTTCGTTGAAAATATTTATCAAAATATCTAAAAATGTGTATACTCCGAGCAGTAATGACGATTTAGTATGTAGGATAGTGTATATTTACTATAGCCCACCATGCGGTTCCAGGTATGCACATTTTGATTGTTTCTTTGAACTGTAAAACGAGATGTTAAGATATTATCTAGGTTACAAACATACTTTTGCTGGGTGATTCCAATTCTAGATGTGGAAATTTGACTGAATATACACAAATTGGTGAAATTTTATTAAACATGTTTGATCTTAACATTACTCAAAGTGAACTTTACTATATTCCAATGGATAGAGGATATACTGGTAATGTAGGAAAAACCCACGGTAGACAATTTATAGAATTTTGTAAGGCGAATAATCTTTGTATCTGGAATGGCCGCATAGGTGACGAGACAGAAGACCCTAGACGCATATGTAAGGATACACGTGTAATAGATTACTGTATTTCTACATAGTATGTCTTTGAAACTATTGTTAAATTCCGTATTGAAGATTACTGCGAGTAATACTCAGATATACACTGCCCATTATATGCAGAACTGTGAACAAAATCCACTGATAAAAGTTGCAACATTAAACACGACATTCACAAAAATATAACAAAACTATGGGTTAGAAAGAATCCAGAATTATTTTATAAAGGCATTGGTAAAGAGGATAAAGAAAAGATAATATATATTGAAAGAAAATTAGACACACTTCTCTCGGAGGGAGATATTACAAAAGCTGGTATTGATAGTGTCGTTGGCGAAATAACGCCCTTATTCGCAAAAGAGGCATTTGGAACGGTAACGCCCCACAAACAGAATAGTAGTGTTGTTATACTTTCTGATCCTTCGACATCATGAATTTCAGTACCTTTTGTTCTGAAAATTGAATACCGCTTAAGCCGGTGCTAGGGGGCGTGAACAGTGTTGCACTTTCAATTACTGCTCGTGAACAGACTCAATAAAACCGAGTTTGCGATTTTCTCCTGTTGTGTTGCAAATTTTGCTTTCGGGGGATCATCTCTCTTCAGAATTTACAAGTACACTATGGTTCAACTCAACATGCCAACAATTAAGAAATCAATATCAGGAAAGCATATAATAAATATAAAACAATAGACCTGGAAAGCAGGTAAAAACAGTAAGCATTGAAATGAATACATCAATAAACCCATAGCAGAGAAGGGCATAGTAGATGCTGTCAAAACTTTTAAAAAAAAAAAGTAAATCACCAGGATCATCAGATAACATACTTAATGAACATATCAAAAGTACAATAAATTTGATGATGCCAATATAATTAGGTTTCAAAATAGTTTTTAATACTGGACTAGTACCGGAAACATGGACCGATGGGTTCATAAAACCGATGTAGAAGCAGAAGGGTGACCCCAATAAGCTATAAAACTACCGGTCTATATCACTGCTTAGTTGTATTGGTAAGTTGTATTGGTATGAAACTGAAAAAAAAAGCTGAATAAAATCATGCCATTCAAGATACAGAAGCAGGATTCGGAAAGGATCATTCAACAGTAGGTAATATATTTGTTCTAAAAGATTGGTATTTTACAAACAGATAAGAAAAAAGATTTATTGACTTCAAACAGGCATTTGATTCTGTTTGACAGCAGGGATTAGTGTATAAGCTACATCGAGAAAGAATAGATGGGAAATGTTTTAATGTTATTTACAATATTTATAATTATAAAGTAAAGAATAGAAGCGATACATGGGCCCTTCTCCATTATTTAGCTTAGTTGGGGTGCGGCAGGGAGTAAACCTTTCGCTTTTCTTGTTTTCCATTTACCTTAATGATTTGGAAACATTCTTGAAAAATAGTGATATAGGTGGTGACTGTAGAAAAATGGTGATTGCAGGTGCGAGAATGTTTGTAAAATTATGTATCCTACTATATGCATATGACACTGTGATATTTAGTGATTTCCCTGTTGATCTGCAATATGCCTCGAATGTATTTAACCAATATTGCAAAAACTGAAAATAGGGATAAATGTATCCAAACATGATGGTCATATTTAAAGGCGCTTAAGAAATATGCATGATTCACAATTGGTGATGAATTACATGAATACAAATATTTGGGATTGTATCTGTCTAAAAATGATTCCTTTTGTAGAGATAACATAAATCGCTGAGCAAGCGAAGAAGGCATTGTTTTCACTACTTCGGAAAATAAAGCGATTCTCTGTCATACGACGTACAAATTGATCTGTTTGAAAACAAAAACTGTAAAACCGATACTGCCTCATGGACGTAAATTATGGGGATATGGCAAGTTTGATAAACTAGAGAAAGTACAGCTTAAATGTTATAAAATTTATAACAAAAACAATCAACATCGTCTAATATGATCTATGGTGAACTTGGAATCACTCCCCTTTCTGTAGATATCAATAATAAAATAATTGCATACTCGGCTAGACCGATTAACAATTTAAGAAAAATATAATAACAATGAGAATGAAGTACGGGCGACTTTTTAAAGCCGCCACACAAGCACTTAACACCTGCTGTTGTGAAGTACATAAGTTCTGAAAGTAGGAGTGAAAAAAAGGGAAAATTGTAGACTCGGTTTTATTGAGTCTGTTCGTGAGCAGTTATGAAGGTGCAACACTACTCTTGTCCCCCTAGCACCGGCTAAAGCGGTATTCAGTTTTCGAAACTAACAAGCCACATCATAATTTGCTTGAATAATTCCACATGAAATGCTATTTCCATACATGTATTTGTAGGTAGCCGTTTTCCATCACTGTGACTGTATTACTGTACACAATATTGTGGATATTGATGCTGCTCGCACAAAGTGGGACTTTGCAAACATTTCGAAATAAAACTGAAAACGGAAACCCATTTGAAACCACTTAAATGATTATGATGTATTTTGTAGAAATGTTTTGTTTCTGATCCTTTCAAATGGAGAAACCAATAATGACACATTACATAAAAAAAACCAATACAATAAATCTATCTAAACTGGGACTTTAGTAACAAAGAGTTTAGATCCTTTTTTTGCAGGTGACGGCTTAATGCAGGATGAAAGTCATGCAGAAAGCTCCTTTTAGATAATGTTCACCCTGTATTAAGCTACAATTTGTCTAACAGATCGGCATCATTTCTAATATGAGTGTTCGGTTTAGAGGTGTTTTACTATACCACAAAGGATAGTGTTCATTCCGACTCCTTTCAAATACACAGACACTATAGCGATACATTACGCTCAATTTTCCCAGAAATGGTAATGCTGATTTCGGCTTTGATCAAATTTGTATGAAGCCACTGCAAGGAATTAAATGTAATTTAACAGAAATTTGACGATGGTGAAAAATCATAAAATATAAAAAAAAATAATCAAAGAGGTTGCAGCTCGTACACAGGATACACACAAGAGAAGTGCTCGTATTTACAAAATCAAGGTATATTATATATTATCTCCCCAAAACCATGTCTTTGCTGGTTTGCCTCTCCAGCACTAGTTAATGGTAACCAGAAGTAGGGTTTTGCTGAGAAATTCGAGAATTCAAAAACAGTAAATATAAAGTCTGAACCGAACGTCATCAAAACTGTGGCAACTTAATGCAGGTTGAAAGCATTAAGCTACCACCTGCTAAAAAGACCTAAATTGGTTTAACCCACACACCCCCTTGTTCTATATTTATTCAAAAGTTCAATACCCACTGAATACTCAAGGAGAAAATAGTTATAATGAAACATTTAAGGTGGATCATTGTAGCCATTTCAAAAAGTAACGAAACAGATCTTTCAAATTCAACTAGCAAACAGAGCTGTCTTGGTGAAACAGAGCAGACTCAGATCAGATAGCTCCTGGAAGAGCCGTCTGCTCTGGGTATAATTTGTTTGCAAATGCGTGAAAATGAAGGACAGGGTTAATAAAAGAAGTTCTACTTTAGATCAGTAGGTCTCTTATCTACAGGTACATGTATTTGGTTGAATTCAAAAACAGAGTTTAACTCGATATCTGTGTAAGATGAGAATGAAACTTCCAAATTGGTTTTTATTTAACCAGTTGAATGCGTGAAATGCGTACGTAAACATCTGCAAACAGTGTAGATCCAGATCAGAGAATTCCTAGAGAAACTCTCTGACCAGGGTCGATGCTATTTGTCATACATAATGCTCTAGAAAATTTAAATACTTTCCTACAAGTGGTTGGACCCCTATCCACATTCAATAGTCAGCATTCCAAATGTGAACCCTCTCCTCCTTAGGGAAATTGTGTGGCACATTTGCAAACAAAGTAGACGCAACTTATATAGCTCCAATGGGAGCCGAATTGTCAGGGTTTGCCGTTCTTGATTATAACCCTTTCCTCCATATATACCCCCTTTCTATGCATTTGCAAACAGAGTAGACCCAGATCAGACTGCTCCTGCAGAAGCTGTTTAATCAGGGTCTGCTCTGTTTGCCTATGTTATAGCATATATAGATTCTACAGTTTTTGCCTGGGTCCTTATTGCCGTTGTAACAAATACATGTAATCTACTTAATATGCATGGCGTCTTTATTTCGTACATGGGTATTTATGGAATAAACGGATAACTTAGATATGAGCTTATTCTATTTGACATAATTATGCATATAACAATATAAAACACTTAGTTACCCTATAGCATTACATGTACATTTGTATATAATTATTTTCGATGAGTAGAGTCAATTTTCAACTAAATTAGTCTAACCAATCCTGGAGTGGACTCTATTACACAGTGTATGTACATCATTTAGTTAGTGATACATAAAATACTACCAATGGTGGCACTGATTAATAATATAACGTTTTTGTGTATACTCGATTAATAATTTTGCATTCTCTTTTAGCAAAACAATACCATGTGTAATATATCTTCCAAGATTGACGTAGAATTAAAGAATTTCAAACCTTGTTAATTTAAGTGATCTAAATCTTCTACGAAAATTCTGAGTGAGGAAATGAATTCTGGTTCCTTTCAGAAATAAGTACCGACGGATATTAGATAAATCTATATTCAATTTAAACGTCATACGTCTTGTCTGTAAACAGCCATCTGAAGGTGATTAACCACGTCAGTCGTTAGGGCAAGTTCAGAGAGATTGCCCAGAAATTCACATCGGTGACAGCTTGATAAATGACTAGGATATTACACATACTATAAAATTCGGTTACCATGGTAACAGTTAAAAAGCACTTTAGTGTAAACGTGAAAGCGTCTGAGTCAGACTATGGTTTAGTAAACATGTCCAGTTAAATCGGAAATTCTCGTATGATTCCGGTAAGCCGATCATACCTCGAATGTATCAGGTTGATGGAAATGCGAGAAATTTTAACATTTTGTTCGTTGGAATAAAGACCGCGTCAATAAATAGATCTAAGAGAAAATAAGTAGTGTATTAACAGTAGCATACTATTAGATAATTGATTCCACGTTTAAAATGTGGGACGCAATTGCAACAGAACCGACTAAAACATCTCACAGTGGGGTGACATAAATGTCACAGTTAATGCATCTTGACCACTATCACGTGGGCAACCATAACTCATTCTCTCCTAGATTATGTTTAGACCCAACCTCTTTCAATAAATCTACCGAAAGGGAGCATTTACTAGAAAATTTTAGAATTGTGTAGTTTTGAAACCATTGTGATATATAGAGCATTTGCACCTAAAAGGAAAGGGTTAAGTATCTAAATCAAAACATGCCAATCATTGTTTAACCTTTAGCCTGCTGAGCAAATGTTTTACAGCATGTTTCACCTACTATATTTTCAAAATTCAAGCTATAATCAATTGGTCTACCAGAATGCAATCAGGATATAAAAAGCAGGGGTTGCTTAATGCAGGGCAAAGGTAATGCAGGGAAGCTCCTATATGAGTTTTCTGTTTTATAATTACTTTCTACCTTCATTAAGTTACCACCTGCCTTACAGACCCATAATTAGACCTCTTTTTGACCGCTTTAGACAGTTTCTACTCTATTTAAGCTGTGTTCATGGAACTAGCAGAACCCATGACCATGTAGAAAGAGGTATGTTTAAATACTTTAATTTGTAATGTCTTCAGCAAACCGTATGTGGTGAATACTCGGTCCAGTCGCCTCTTCGAGGAGTTTTAAAGAGTCGTCGAAGCATAGGGTTTGAGGAAGAAATAAAGCAGCAATTCCTGAAAAAATTTCATTGATGCATCCCTATTTATGCTTCTAAAGTACTAGATTTTAGTGTAATGAAGACGATGGCATAAAATTACAAAATACGTTTCAGATGCTGAATATTGCTTCTTATGTCGTAGCTCAATTTTTACTATAAAACTCTCTAACATTTTGGTAAAGAAGAGTGTAGCTTACTCACTGCAATATGAAAGTCATACAGAACAGAAAGCTAAAAGGAGCTTTCTGTAGGACGTTGGCCCTGCATTTAGATCCCCTGTTATAATATTTTATTCCGTAAATACACATGGTTACACCTTTGCAAACAGTGTAGGCCCAGATCAGACGGTTTATGTTTGATCAGGGTCTGATCTGTTTGTTTACTGGTTTAAACAGGCATGGTTCTACAGTTTCTATCATCGCCAAAATATAGAATCATTATTTCTTACAGAAATATTCGTAGAGTAAATTTTAAAATACCGAGATTGATACTCGAGTAAGTGCTTGGTTGAGATTGATACTCATGTAAGTGCTTGGTTGAGATTGATACTTGTGTAAGTGCTCGGTTGAGATTGATACTTGTGTAAGTGCTCGGTTTGAGATTGATACTTGTGTAAGTGCTCGGTTTGAGATTGATAATTGTGTAAGTGCTCGGTTGAGATTGATACTTGTGTAAGTGCTCGGTTGAGATTGATACTTGTGTAAGTGCTCGGTTTGAGATTGATACTTGTGTAAGTGCTCGGTTGAGATTGATACTTGTGTAAGTGCTCGGTTTGAGATTGATACTTGTGTAAGTGCTCGGTTTGAGATTGATACTTGTGTAAGTGCTCGGTTTGAGATTGATACTTGTGTAAGTGCTCGGTTTGAGATTGATACTTGTGTAAGTGCTCGGTTTAGAGAGGTTTACTCTGTGTGCAGATGTCTGTATACACATAGCTATAGATAAAGATACGTAGAGAGGTTAACGCTGTGTGAGATGTTTATATACACATAGCTATAAAGGTACGTAGAGAGGGTTTCTCCGTGTGCAGATGTCTATATACACGTAGCTATAGGTAAAAGTACGTAGAGAGGTTTTCTCTGTGTGCAGATGTCTATATACACATAGCTAAAGTTACGTAGAGAGGTTAACTCTGTGTGAGATGTCTATATACACATAGCTAAAGTTACGTAGAGAGGTTAACTCTGTGTGAGATGTCTATATACACATAGCTATAAAGGTACGTAGAGAGGGTTTCTCCGTGTGCATATGTCTATATACACATAGCTATAGATAAAGGTACGTAGAGAGGTTTTCTCTGTGTGCAGATGTCTACATAAATATTGCTATAGATAAAGGTACGTAGAAAGGTTTTCTCTTTGTGCATATGTCTATATACACATAGCTATAGATAAAAATACGTAGAGAGGTTAATTCTGTGTGCAGATGTCTATATACACATTGCTATAGATAAGGGTACGTAGAAAGTGTACTCTGTGTGCAGATGTCTATATACACATAGCTATAGATAAAGATACGTAGAGAGGTTAACTATGTGTGAGATGTCTATATACACATAGCTATAAAGGTACGTAGAGAAGGTTTCTCCGTGTGCAGATGTCTATATACACGTATCTATAGGTAAAGGTACGTAGAGAGGTTTTCTCTGTGTGCAGATGTCTATATACACATAGCTATAGATAAAGGTACGTAGAGAGGTTTTCTCTGTGTGCAGATGTCAATATACACATAGCTATAGATAAGGGTACGTAGAGAGGTGTACTCTGTATGCAGATGTCTATATACACATAGCTTTAGATAAAGGTATGTAGAGAGGTATACTCTATATGCAGATGTCTATATTCACATAGCTATAGATAAAGGTACGTAGAGAGGTTTTCTCTGTGTACAGATGTCTACATAAATATTGCTATAGATAAAGGTACGTAGAAAGGTTTTCTCTTTGTGTATATGTCTATATACACATAGCTATAGATAAAGATACGTAGAGAGGTTAACTCTGTGTGCAGATGTCTATATACACATTGCTATAGATAAGGGTACGTAGAGAGGTGTACTCTGTGTGCAGATGTCTATATACACATAGCTATAGATAAAGATACGTAGAGAGGTTAACTCTGTGTGCAGATGTCTATATACACATTGCTATAGATAACGGTACGTAGAAAGTCTACTCTGTGTGTATATGTCTATATACACATTGATAGATAACGGTACGTAGAAAGTCTACTCTGTGTGCAGATGTCTATATACACATAGCTATAGATATAGGTCCGTAGAGGGTTTTACTCTGTGTGAAGATGTCTATATACATATAGCTATAGATAAAGGTACGTACCCAAATACTAAAATCGTTAACCCGACTCAGTGACCACTCTTCAGAATCGTCTCTCTTCGTGACGATTCTAAAGAGTGGTCACAGAATTAGAGGGTTTGGTTGGAGAAATAAATTAGCTATTCTTGAAAAAATTTAAATTTACGCACTTTAACTGGACCTCTGATACATGTCCATAATAGCAGAGAAACCTCACAGCATGCCTAATACGTACGGATATTTCCGGGCTTTTAAGATTTAGCTCTATATTGGTAATTTGAGAACTATATTTGTATGTTGTTTTGATCCAGATGGGACACCGGTTTCTAATCTGGAACAAAACTGTTTGATTCACACATACATGCGTGGGTTTATTTAATTAAAACAACTGAAACAAAACCTTTAAATAATTGATGTGAATATTTCCTTTGGCGTAACCTTAGCAAAACATGTTAAAGTTTATTTATTAAGGAAGTTTCTCATAACTGCTCCCACAGACGGTGGTTTTAAGGATCTCATCAAATGGTTTGTCTAGGGATGTATACGTACGTATTTTAATCATTTTATGACAGCATGTCGTCAGTTTATACTGCAGTCTTTGATGCCAATGGATATAGAAACGTCAAGACCATTTAAAACATTTCCCAGTATATGAAAACAACAATTGTCTTTTATTGGTACTTATAATACCGACTGGCAAAACGCCAGTCTCCTAAAAGAATCCTTTCAAGGTTGCACGATATCCTTTAGTGTGCGGATGATGTAGGTATCATCCGGGTCACTAAAAATGTCCATACACTACCTCGGTACACATTTACGTGAACAGAAGGCCTACAAGTGCCAACATTGGGCACAAATAGGCCGCATAGAGCGCATAGGTAGGCAAAATGGCCATTATATAGGTATCTGAACAGTACCGCTTGGCATGTTAAGGGTGTGCAACGTGACACATTTGGTCACAAAGTGCGCTTGAAATGTACCCAAAATGTACACATAAAGCACCGTGGTACACATTTACGTGACCAGAATGCCTACAAGTGCTCATATTGGGCACCTATAGACCGCCTAGGTAGACATAACGGCTTCTATACGGGTTTCTGCAAAGGACAAATTTGGCATGTTAAGGGTCTGCAACTTGACACATTTGGTCACAAAGTGCGCTTGAAATGTACCCAACATGTACGCATAAAGTACCGTGGTACACATTTACGTGACCAGAAGGTCAACAAGTGCTCACATCTGGGTACAGGTTGTTTCTCAGGTGCATTTGGTCACATCGCTAGTTATGTGTATACACGAGGTGCTGGTCTGGTTATTCACTCTTCGTAAAGTCCCTCTGTTATAGTGTGTCCTAATAGCTCTAGTTATGTGTATAAACAAGACTGTCTGGTTTTACATTTTATAATATCCCTCATGGGTAATTTGTCGTATTGTTAGTTATGTGTATGTCACTGTGTATAGGTTTATCATCACTTGTACGGCCTGGCTGTACAAGCGCGCTTTTATTGTGACGTGGTACGATCCCGGGTCTGAGCGGGTATGTTTCTTTATAAGAACATCCGGTGACATTTGGCGCCCAACGCAGGGGACTGTGACTGTATGTGCTCCGAGTTCGATTCCCAGTCGTTCTCATACCCATAGATATTCAGGACGAATTTCAACCTGCTGGGGGAGTAAGTCACAGTGTGTAGGTTTATCATCACTTGTACGACCTTGTTGTACAAACGCACTTTATAGCGACGTGGTAGACTGCATGACTGCGAACCTGGCGACCAGGGTTCGATCCCGGGTCTGAACGGGTATGTATCTTTATAAGAACACCCGGTGTCTGGTTCTATAGTTTGCAATATGCCTCAGGTGCGTCTGGTCGTGGTACTAGTTATGTATATACACTAGGCAGCATCAATCTACGCTGCGTGCAGTGTCCCTTGGTGTGCATTTTATTGTAGGGCTAGTTATGTGTAATCACCAGGCACTTGTTTGCATTGTCCCTCGTGTTGATTTTGTCTTAGTGCTAATGTTGTGTATACACCGAAATGAACAATGTAACTGCATAGAGATTAAGCCGTTGGATATAAATGATAAGACCAGGCGTCCACTAGGACGCCGAATGGTTCCCGAAGGGTTCCCGAATGTGGATCCTATCCACCCCGAGCGGTTCAAGAATGATGCCGAATCGATGCAGAATGCTTCCCGAAGGCTTCCCGAATGCTTCCCGAAGACGCGGAAGGGTTCCCGAACCCATGCGGAAGACATGCCGAATGTATTATGAACAATTCATATACTTAATATGAAGTATTTTTATCTAAGCAAAATCCTTATAGACAGTATGTTATATTTTATATGTATCTTTATAAGAACACCCGGTGTCTGGTTCTACAGTTTGCAATATGCCTCAGGTGCGTCTGGTCGTGGTACTAGTTATGTATATACACTAGGCAGCATCACTCTACGCTGCTTGCAGTGTCCCTTGGTGTGCATTTTATTGTAGGGCTAGTTATGTGTAAACACCAGGCACTTGTTTGCATTGTCCCTCGTGTTGATTTTGTCTTAGTGCTAATGTTGTGTATACACCGAAATGAACAATGTAACTGCATAGAGATTAAGCCGTTGGATATAAATGATAAGACCAGGCGTCCACTAGGACGCCGAATGGTTCCCGAAGGGTTCCCGAATGTGGATATCGCAGATTCTGGATGATTCGGCATGCCTTCGGGATGTTCGGGAACCCTTCCGCGTCATTCTTGAACCCTTCGGGAACCATTCTGGGTGATTCGGGGACTGATCGGGATCGAAAAAGATTCGGCATCCAAGTTTTAAAAGTTTTAAAATTTGGACGCCGAATCTTTTATTCGGGAAGGCCTCGGGACCTTCGGGACGTTCGGGAACCCTTCGCGGTGGCTTCGGGGTAGATTCGGAGTCATTCTGCAAGGCTTCGGGATATCCTATCCACCCCGAGCGGTTCAAGAATGATGCCGAATCGATGCAGAATGCTTCCCGAAGGCTTCCCGAATGCTTCCCGAAGACGCGGAAGGGTTCCCGAACCCATGCGGAAGACATGCCGAATGTATTATGAACAATTCATATACTTAATATGAAGTATTTTTACTCATAGAATCCTTATAGACAGTATGTTATATTTTATATTATTATATTAAACAGAAAATAACAGTTTGTGCATGAACTATCTAATTAAATCCAGTCTGTTACACATTCTTAAATACTGTTTTTGATTTAGATTACCCTCAATTATTATCAAATACAATATGTAGTCTTTAAATGACAATTAAACAAACGTCTTACAATTTGATTTTACAAAATTTATGAAAATTTATGCTCTGGTATATTTTTAAGTAACATGCTTAGCTAAGTTATTACTTAAGAATGTTCGTGAAACTGGGGCTTGAATAGTCTCAGAAGATGCTGATGTCAGCAAAACTTATATCTGTAAAAGAACGGGATTTCGAGATATAAAATACAATATACAAGAAACTTTACTTATAATCGGATGTTACAAAACAGCTTATTTACCATAAGCTAGAAGTTATTTATCGACTAAAACAATAGCTTCTTAACACAATACATTCCATTACTAACTACCTATGGATAAATTGCATGTATAAAGAACAGGAATAGCTATAAAATATAACACATCTCATTTTTGCTACCTATTATAAATAGCTTAAAATAGCATGTATATAATAAATCCCTTATACTCGTAATTATGTTTTTGTTTTAACAAAAACCAAATAAAACACATGAGAGGGAATCATTTATATGTAGATGTATGTGTGTGCGTACGTTTGTGTGTGCTCTTCACAAGTACTAGCTAACAGTGTATTTGAGCCCCACCCAAACAGGGTCTACAGAGTTTGTATTAATATTAATATATAGATGTGTGTGTATCCTTTGCAAGTAGTATATTTGCAAAGAGTGTACTTGTCTTTTGCAAACAGTGGAGATTTTGAAAAAGGGATTCGTGTTTGACCCACCCAAAAAGGGTCCATAGAGTTTGTTATTTTGCAACACATATATAGCTGTAATAGATAAATGTCAATATTTATTTACATTAATTCTCATGTACACACTTACTTATTTTGTAGTATAAGGCTGTGTGCATATAGTATGGATATGTGTAAGTGGATTTATACTTGTACTATAGAAGCCTAAGAACTATCTTTAGATGCAAATTAATATATGAAATGGAAATAAGACATACATGAGTAATAGTCGTTAAGAACTGACATAGAAAATGAATCTTTCTTAATTAATTATGAGAGGTTTTTAAGCAATCCCCAGTAACATATATTGAAATAGTACGACACCATGCATGGAGAGGAGAAGAAGGTAATAGATACAATTTAAAAAGGGTACATGTATTAATATAAAGCAGGCATAAGAATGTTCATCCGGACGTAAAGGAACTGTCAGTATTTATTACATGATAATGGTGCCATGTACTCCGATCCACTACCCATTAGGTGTTGGGAGCCTGAGGTAACCATCCGCTCAATCCGAATGAATCTAGTCTAGATATAAGTGGGGGGGGCATCTTTTCCACTCCAACGAGACATCTTTTCCATTCCAAAACACAAAACTGCGACATCGTTATATTCCCAGACTCTCAATTCGGCAACCATTCGGCCTTATTTCTGCAACGATTCGGCATCCCTTCGTCATGTTCTGCAACGGGTCCGCAACCTTTCCGCACGATCGGAAACCATTCGGGAAGCATTCGGGAGGTTATCCTCAAGGTTTCGGAATGATTCTGCATCGCTTCGGCGTCTGTTCCGCAACGCTTCGTAAGCCACTTCCCGAATACTTGCGGAATACATGCCGAATGACCCCGAATACAAAGCTGATCCCGAATGGTTCCCGAATCGAGCAAAATTTATTCGGCAACCCTTCGGCAAGGCTTCGGCGCTCTAGTGGACGCCAGGCATAAGATACATAAATTCAATACTAGCGCCTGATTGGGCGGGTATTATTGGTGTTGATGTTGTTTCGTTGTTGTTGGTTTTTTCATTTGAATTTTGTTGTTGTTGTTTGTGTTTGTTTATGTGGTGATTTGTTTTGGTTGTTGGTTTTTGTTCTTCTTATTGTTGCTGCTGTTATTGTTGTTTGTGGGTTTTGTGGAGGTTGTGTCGTTGTTGTTGATGGTGTTGTTGTTGTAGTTGTTGTTGTTGTTCATGTTGTTGTTTTTGTTGTTGTTGCAGGTGTCAGGCTCGGTCTACGCTGTTTGTAATTTACAATGTTTAATCGATGTATCCCCTCGGTGAACGATCCATCATTATGAGAAAGACTAATAGCATTCAATGCCAGGTCCAATAGTACATAATTGCTGCCAAGATATCTAAGAGCGCCGTCTGATGAATTGACGTGATTTGAATAAGCGTTAATTAACCGGCAGCTGATTTGTCTGAAGTCATTTATCACAAATTAGTGTCGAGTGATGGGACAAACTCGGTGTTAATGCAGCGGAAATTAGTTTAACGGGTAAGTTTTTATGCAGCCGGTGTGATAAATTGACGTTCCTGCTATAGTATCCACCCTGTCATCTAAATGACTAGTGGATTCGACAAGGTAACACTACAGTGGGGACATTCGTGTCCTATGGGCTTTACCGCAGCACGCCAGCGGTGACATCCGTGCCTATGGGTTTTAAAACACAGGGGTGACATTCGAGTACTGTAGGTTTTACCATTGCTACAAGGTAATACGACAGTTTGTACATTCGTTTCCTATATAATCAACAGTGTTACGTGGTAATACGACAGTGGTGTCATTCGTGATCTATGGACTTTATAATAGCTACCAGGTTATAAGACATTTGTGACATTCGTGTCCTATGGACTTGCCATTGCTATAAGGTAACGTGACAGTGGAGACATTCATGCTTATGGGCTTTAACATTAACCCTTCTCTTGCTGAATTTTAAAATACATTTCTCCTTCTTTACCCATGCCCTGTTGTATAATTACATATATCTTCCCTGTGTACAAGTATTTCGCTGTGCAATCACTGCTGTGGGGTGCACTGGTTGCACAGTCAACTTGTAAATAGTGCAGACCCTGATGAGACAGCTCCTGCAGGAGCTGTCTCATCTGGGTCTTCACTATTTACTGGTAGGTATATTGACGCGAATAGCAAGCGAAGGGTTAACATTAAGACAGCCGTGACATTCGAGTCCTTTGTAGCTTAAGCCGGTGCTAGGGGGCGTGAGTAGTGTTGCACTTTTAATAACTACTCATGAACAGACTCAATAAAACCGAGTCTGCAATTTTCTCTTTTTGCATTTCTACTTTTGCTTTCGAGGGATCACCCATTTTCAGATTTTTTTACCATTGTTACAAGGTAATGCGCCAGTGGTGACATTCGGACTTATGGGCTTAAACATTGTGGCAGCCGTAACATTCGTATGTTATGGATTTACCTTTGCTACAGGGTAATACGACAGTTGTGACATTCGTGTCGAATGTGCGCTGTCATCGCTACATTATAATACAATAGATGGGACATTCGTGTCATATGGACTCACCACTGAGGATTTTACGACATTAATGAATACCATTGCTACAATGTAACGTTCGTGTCCTATGGACTCACCATTGCTACAAGGTAATACGGCATTGTGGACATTCGTGTCCTATTGACTCACCATTGCTACAAGGTAATATGACATTGTGGACATTCGTGTCCTATGGACTAACCATTTGCTACAAAGTAATGTTCGTGTCCTATTGACTCACCATTGCTACAAGGTAATACGACATTGTGGACATTCGTGTCCTATGGACTAACCATTTGCCACAAAGTAATGGTCGTGTCCTAATGACTCACCATTGCTACAAGGTAATACGATATTTTGGATATTCGTGTACTATTGACCCACCATTGCTTCAATGTTAAACAAAATTTGGGACATTCGTTTCCTATCGACTAACCATTGTTACAAGGTAACATTCGTGTACTATTGACTCACAATTTCTACAAGATGATACGACAGTGTGTACATTCGTGTCCTGTGCGCAGATTTCAACATTTGTTTTATATTTTACCAATTAACCCCAACCCTTCGTGAAAAAATATCAAAAGTTTGACATGTGATATTTTGACTACTTCCGATTCGATTGACCTGTTGAGAACCTATTGACCAAGTGCTTGGAGCCTGCGTATCGACATCTCATTTGAACCAAGTGCCAAACAGCTTGGATCCTGCGTATCGACATCTCATTTGAACCAAGTGCCAAAGAGCTTGGATCCTGCGTATCGACATCTCATTTGAACCAAGTGCCAAACAGCTTGGATCCTGCGTATCGACATCTCATTTGAACCAAGTGCCAAACAGCTTGGATCCTGCGTATCGACATCTCATTTGAGCCCAAGCTGCATTCATATACGAGTCAGGTCGCGAATAGAGGGAGGGGGGTAAATATAGCCCGGGTATTATTCCATTTATACTCAGGTACAGCACACAATAAACACATAGACTTATTCAACCCTTTACCTAATGAATATTCATGTAAGAAATAATGTCTTTTTGAATATACATTAGTTAAAAACCAACAGTATGATTCAATTTTATGAATGAACATGAACAAAGGCGTTTTAATGCGGCAGACACTGTGGAAGCTGATATATATCATCTAGTAAGCAAACAGAACAGACCCTACAGGAGTTGTCTGATGTGGGTCTTCTCTATCTGCAAATGCATAAAGTACGTGTCTATCAGGTAAGGATAAGAGAAAGGCTACTATCATATTAGTGACTAGTTGAAGCATACCTAATCATTTCTATACCGTCTACAAGCGCTGTCTGATGAGTCGACGTGATTTGAATAATCGTTGATTAACCACGGCCACTGTAATCTCTAATGTCGTTTGTCACAAATCAGTGTCCGCTGTAGGAAGAATTGACATTAATGGGCCAGCTCCCTGAACACGGAACACTTTTCGCTGTCGAGCGGGAAATGTCCACGTCCATTTGTCTGACGACACAAATAAAAATATTACACCGAGGGCCATATACAAGATAACGGACTGTTACGGAAGATTAAAAAACGAACCGATGCAAGTTTATTTCCATATAACAACATTCACCCGGCTACCTAGTATGCCAATTTTATATTTTATTTTTGTTATATTATACCGATATCTTACACATTCTATTACATAATGTGGAAGTAAATAATTAATAATTTATATATACATGTAACATTTGGCTTGTTTGGTTATTTTGTTTGACCATGTTTCTTTTTCTGTAACTGAAGGAAATATTTCTTTTTGGGCTATGTTTGTAATATTCCACTTCTGATTTGTTGTAGAGCGTAGGTCTTTAAAACATGCATATTGACTGTTTTCACCATTCTATTAAGTATTTGTGCTTAAGAATAAATTTTAGTGGCATTATAAACTTCAATAACCATGTTGTCAGGAAACATAGATTTTTTTACAATCTATTTCAGAACTATGTGTCAGTGCAAACAAAATAAGTAACCAGTTCCACCTGCGACAATGACAGTTCTGTACTTTCAGTTTGGAATGGTAAATGGTGAAATTATGGGTACATGAAAATTCTGCACATTGATGCGGTATGTTGAATGACATAAATTGATGGACAAACGTTGGATAATCACAGTTGTGTGCAATATATTACTGCAATCTTGTTCTGAAGAGGGAGCTTTAGAGTGCGGATATTGACCATATATATAGGATATATTGCGAGTAGTCATTTTCTACAAATTCAGAATATAAACGAGTCTTGAAAAATGATTTTAAGCGAATCTCAAGCGAGCTTAATAACGTTTTCCAAAAGTACATGTATGAGTCATGCAGGACACGACACAAACAAAACACACAGCCGTCCGAACAGCACAACGTCAAAACCAATAAATACACATGCATATCAAAAGACACAAAGAGATGCACAAAGACAACAAACAAACAATAGGGGAAGATGGGGTGACAATAGTCACTGTGGGGTTAAACCGGTTTAGGAGCAACAACCTCATACTTATTCCATCTCCACCCTAAAATACAAACAGTGTAAATGCGTAAGCAATGAATACAAAGTTATGAGTCGTATCCTCACGTCGGTCATATGCTTCACCTACCTACCTGACAACCACCATTCCGCATGACAGTCTAATACAAGTCATTGACGTGAATTCGAGGGATACAAAAGGGTGTTTATTAACATGACATCTGGAAACAGACTCAATAAAACCAAGTCTGCAATTTTCTATTTTTGCATTTCTACTTTTGCTTTCGAAGGATCGCCCATTTTCAGAATATATGTATTTCACAACAGCAGGTAATAAGTGCTTGTGTGGCGGCCGTAAGAAGTCGCCCCGTACTTCATTCTCAGTGTTGTTATATTTTCTGGTCCTTCGGGATCATTAGTTGATGTTATTAGTTTTGAAAATTGAATACTGCTTAATCCGGTGCTAGGGAGCATGAGTAGTGTTGCACTATTAATTACTACTCATGAACAGACTCAATAAAACCGAGTCTGCAATTTTCTCTTTTTGCATTTCTACTTTTGCTTTCGAAGGATCACCCATTTTTAGACTATATATACTCTTTCTTACATGAAAATTATTCGTAAAGTTAGCTTTGGTTTAGTATGTGCAAGACATTCCACAAAATATAGCCATGTGTAAGGAGAGCACACGAATATACAAGACCGGTTTAATATCGAGTATCATATTCTTTTTATCACATAAATTATTTCGACTCAAAAGTGATGGGTTTGACAGGTCCTACATGGTCTACGTGATGTCGTGGTGTTTCTAAATGACGTTACAGCTTAAATTAAACGTGTGTAATATAGAAAAAATATGTGATGGCTATATTAACTAAAATACAAGGGACGTTATGTAATAAATGTATTACATTGAATCAAATAGTGGGGAAACACATCCGGCCCATACTAGAATGTAAAGTCATCTGTAAAACAATGGCTACTCGTCATGCAAGAATTATCGACTCCGCATTGCATGCAACTATACAGAATAAACACGTCACATTAACATTTTCCTTCCGATCAACCCTTGTTCACGACTTTGCAAATAGAGTAGACAAGACCAGACGGCTCCTGCAGGAGTTGTCTGATCAGGGTCTGCTCTGTTTGCTTACGAAATTATAACAAATCAGACTCTACACTTGTGTACATATCGTGGGCTTGGCGCAAAACTATTCTAACTCCTTCACTTTGTGAAGGAGTTAGAATAGTTTTGCACCAAGCCCTCGATATTTCATTATAAAACTGAGCTAGGTAATACTCATCATGGCTGTATGTCTTATATACATATTCAACAGGCAAGGTTTTAATGCAGAAGGAAATGTGCAAATGTGGTATGGTAACAATGTTTCAAAGTTTTGGGTTTTCCGCCGGTCTGTTTGGAACTTTCCGCCGGTCTGTTACTCCATCCGGTCTGTTAGTATGTCTGTATGTCTCAATATCTGTCACATTACCGTCTGTTTTGTCTATCAGTATGTTTGTCTCTGTGGCACAATAACACTGACAGATTAATCCATTCAAAGCTACAGTCAAACCCCTCTAAACCGAAATTATAGTAAAGAAGAATATACATACGTTTAGGCAATTGGTTGAGTAATGCAGAGTTAACGTCATGCAGAAAGCTCCTAGACGATCTTTCTGCATGAGTTTCATCCTGTCTTCAGCTGCCACCAGTCTCCAATACCGATATTTATACTAAACTGAACGTCCGGTTTAGAGAGGTTTTACTGAATGAGATGACGCTCAGTCAAATGGGTCGTAATTCGGGAGAATGGGCATTCGTTTTCATAAACTTATCAGTATGTCGACACATTTCACATGTATGGTGATGGAGTAAGATCGGAACGAGTGTTTGATCTTAGCATGATTAATCATGTTATATTTAGTTATATCGCGTGCGTGTATATGTCTCTATTGTCCGTTTGATAAGAATGTCTGGATGCTCTCATAATGGTGACCATATGTGGTATATAACGTTCACTCCGTATATGATTGATATTTGAACAAACATCATCGACATTTACAGTATAATCTGTCATAAGCGGCTATTCATTAAATTAATACATGTATAGGAGTCTGAAAAGTAAATGGTTGCTTAATGCAGGGCAAAAGTAATGCGGAAAGCTCGTATAGTAGCTTTATGCATTAGTGTTGACTTGCATTACGCTACCGCCTGTCTTAAAGACTCATAAGTTAACCTGTTTTTATGGACACTTGTTCTACTGTAACTAAACAGATGATAACAGATTTATGAAAAAAGATTTTTCTCTTTCAGAAATCAATCCAAACAAGCAAGATATTACAATGTTGAATCTATCACGTGGTTTCTTTGAAAAGAGAAAAAAGACGTTGAATAACAAATACTGCAGACTTTGATAAAAGGACCCACCGCGAGTCCTCTGATCTGAATGAACACTATTCACAAAGTCAATTAACTCGATTTCCACATTCAAAATGTATGTACTCTTTTCATGATACGTTTCATCCAAGTACGTTTGTAGCCAAAACATTCATTGCAAGTTCGACAGTTTTACAGGGGTAATCGCAGCATATCGGTCTTAACAAGTGTCTGTACGATCGTAGTTAAAGCATAGCAAGAACGTGTTGGACGTGGTACCCGCCTGAATACACGCGTAGTAAGAACATAGTGGGAACGTGTTGGACGCAGTAAGAACCCAGCGCAAACGTGGTATGAGCGTAGCAGGAACTTGAGAAATGTATTTTTCAGCGGTTAGCTGTCTATTTTCACTTTTGTTCTGGTTTTCAACCAATCAGAAACTATGTTACATTGTAATTTGCATATGAGCTACTAGTATTTTCTAGTAAACCGTATTTTCATTAGTTAATTCCTTGACTGGCATACAGCCTTTTTATAATGCCTCTACACATGGCCAAACTGAATGTAGGACGTTTCGGCATAGGAAGTTTCGCCACAGATGTTTCGACCCAGGACGTTTTGGCCATCTATTTATTCGGCCTAGGACGTTTCGGCAAAAATTGAAAATTTGTATTAAAAAGCAAAAATTGAATAATCAAAATCATTAAATAACTATCTATATGTTAAATCTTGATATGTGGTCCATTTGTTTTGGTTTATACAGATCAGGATATTAGCTAAGCAGGTGACATATTCACACTTACTCAACCTTGGGTACAATGAGTGATAAAGAGGTGCTTTCAAATACTATAGTCACATTGTTTAGTCATTAAAACAGCCCCAGACCACATAACACATTACTAATGATTTACTATCCCATTCAGTTTTGATTTTAGTCTTGGTCCAAACTGTTTGCCACTCACTTTATGCTTTTTGTTTTCAGTCAAAATGTTGTTTAGTTCAACTTTTGGTGGATTCAAATACATGTACAATACTGTAGTCACATAGTTGTTTATTACCATGACCGGTAAAACAATATGAATTATTTATTACTTTGTTCATTATCAAAACTAGAGTATATAATACATAAACAATATTACTGAATAAAACTATATAGATCTGTTATAATCAAAAGGTGTGGATCAATTTTGACTATTCAATTTTTGGTGTGTCATACTTTATATCAGTTCCTAACCCATTATCGTACTTATCACCTCATGGTAATGATTGCTGAGCATTATTGCCAGTTTGCCAAAACCACTATTAAACTTTTAAACATTTATTATCATTTTGCTATCAATTTAATACCACATTTGATCACATCCACTTTCACGAACAGGTAGTTTGCCGAAACGGCCATAATTCACAGGCAATGCTATAGGAAATAAAGAAGAAATGTTGTTTAGTATATTAGAGTAGTGGCATTAATAGTATTAATTACTATCCCCGACCACAGCACCAATTAAGGCTCTGGTTATTCGCTCTCTGTGATATAAAGATACTTACTGAAGGCTATTGTTACGGCTCTATCACCTGGCGCTTTGGATCGAGTAGTATGTTGAGATAGCTAACTTTATATTGTTTTAAAAATACATGTATATTCAGTTAATGGTGTCACTAATGATGATGCACACACGTCAATTAATGCGTTGATCCAGGCTATCGATAAATACCTTTCTTTAAGTAATTACAGCCTCTGCACAAACAAAAACTAAATTCTGTATGCTTTATTTAAAGTGTATTCAATTAGTTATCTTCATATCAATATAAATATACATGCTTTCAAGTAAATTTTTATAATAGGTAAAATGAATAACTAACTTCAGATAGTTTTTTAAAAAAATACTTTGACATTGTACATTTTAATAGTGATTTCCTATAAAAGTAACTTGATTTTTTTCCATAATTGCTTATTCTACTCCAAGTCATTTCCATTGCATGCTTCTCTGCTAGTATAATTACAAGCAACCCTTCATAGATCTAGTTCCCTGTACTAACAGAATCTCGAAACATTGAAATTAAGTTGGCAGAGATTTAATATCATTATTGTTTTGTACATTATGTCAATATTTGAATGCCGCTGAATATCTTTTTAAAAGATATTTCTTGTTTTTATAATTTTTACCCCGTCCTCGCTACGTCCTACGAAATTTTCAGGACGCAGCGCGGTCTTCATGGACGTGGTCTAGTGTGACGGAGGCTAAAGTCTGTAGCGATTACTGTTAATGCTGCGTTAAAACTTAGTCACAATATCTACACTCTCCACGATTTGAGAGAAGCGTGGTGAGTGTGGGGGCGTGGGATCGAATCTTTGTGATCTTGAGGGGAGCTTGGCGGAATCGTAATAATCGCATGATTGTAACAAAATGCTAGACGGTCAAAATGTTTTCCACGATTATCCCGATTGGTTGTTATATCTTTAGAGAGCGTGATGAAACGTGGAAATCTTAGTAAAAGTAATACAGCTTAACAGACCTTAACATATCGCATCGAATCTTGACGCTACATCGTAGGGAATCTGTGTGAACGATTCTGTAACTTCCGTTAAAATTCTATACATTTCTTTCACGCTGTATCACTCTCTTCTACGATTCGTCATATATATTGAGTAATATCGGTAATTCCATCACGCTACGGCACGTTCTGACTCCCGCGCTCTGTGACGCTCTTAGGTTTGAAAGTCCCGGCAAAAAGAGGACGGAAAGGTTCAGCCAAGAATGGCCAGATTACCCCCCACTCTCCCTACCATCACATCCAGCAAGTGAAGAAGCTCCAGCAGATAAGTCATTGTGGAGCCGGGGGATACAGAACCTACCCCAACTGACAACACGAACCCCCACATCAGCCAACCTTCGCTTAACCATTGCCTACCCCAGCAGGTCCTATGCCTTCTCTTCCGTCTTCTCCTTCTTCTCATTTCTAGTTCTCCCGCTCCGTCCCTTGTTGCTGCTGTCGACTCTCCTTTCTTCGAGCAACTATATATGCATAGATTACAACTGTCAATTTCATTGATTCATACGATTCATGCCGGTAGCTCGTTCTTCTTGGGAATCTCATGAGAGAATGAGAGGATGGTCCACGCCTCCTGTCTATACTCCAATCGTGCTCAATTCGCGGCAATCTCGAACAAATTTTTGCCGTAAATTGTAGGAGAGCTTAACAGAACTTAATAACGTGATATATCTAAGCAGAACGTGGCAAAATGTGAGACCATATCGTGACAATCATACGAGAACTTGAGAGAACGTGACAGATCTTCACAAGAATCGTGCTGGTTTCGTAACAAAACTCTACAGGATGTAACAAAACGCACATAGGGTATAAGAAAGCGTGGACAAATGTAGTATAAGAACATAAATGCAATAAATCGTGACGCCTCTGTACTTTTTCTAACTCGTGGACATCGTGGGTAGTGTGGCTGAGTGTAAACGCAGCATAACTGAACTCACCGGTAATCGCAGCATTATATGAAATGACCACGAATGATCATAGGACTTTTCAATACCGACAACATGCAGCTACGCATTTAAACCAAAACTAAAACTCATCAAAACCAAAAGACAAGATGTGACGCCATAACTTTACGAAATAGCATGACAAAACATGACAAAACATAATATCACAAAAGGGTTTACTGAAAAGAATATATATCGGCTTGGCTGTTTAAACCATGGTTAGGGGGTGGGGGCATGCCTAACTTCACACTTATTCCATCTTCAACCAGTCGGACAAACAGTGTAAATAGATATAACCCACGCCCGACTGTTCCACAACAAAAATGACGGGTCTGTGACTACAATAAATCAATGTTCAATTTTGGACAGTGACAAGCTTGTAGCTATTTACCCTCTGGGACTATGAGCAAAAAATGAATCAGTGCGTGTATGTACTGTGCTCAGTATAAATCACTGTTCAAAATGGTAATGTAATCAGCAGCACGCGCGGCTGGTATAAGGACAATGGCCATATGAGCATCCGCATAAAATAAGACTGAGTTCATTTTGAAGCATCGGATAGATCAGAATTAGAGTCAAACTCATACTCTGACCAATCAGGTCCCGAGGTTATAAAACATTTTGCTTGAGTCTGAGATCATTCTCAAGCATCTGATTGGTCAGATTCTGAGCTCGCCCAGAATTTAACTGCCATAATGTAATACCTGACAATATCATGAAACCTGATCATTTAACGATAATCCGACAACAAATATCGCGGTTATTTGTTTGTTTGGTTGGTTGGTTAGGGTGGAGTGGGGGTTAACAATTAATACCGTAAAATGCATTTGGATCTTTAATAGCGGTTTACGTCGTCATTTTCTTGTATTAGAACAAAAACGTATTGCCGGGTACGTACCGCGAACACATGCCGAATCAATCAGAACATCTTTGGGAACACGTCGGAACACGACTGAGTAACTATGGTTGTCGTATGTTATAACTTACGATACTGTCCTTCGTACGAGACTACGACTTGCAATGTAGTAACTTGGCACTTACGATCTTTCGTACGACGGGAATCTTAGAAGTTAGATGGCTGATAATCTATACTGTTTACTATGTAGCGGTAAGCGCGTTTTAAGATACATGTATTAACACTAAAGGTGTGCGTGTGTAGGCGAAAACGAACGAATGTTAATTGCTAAACATGATTTCAAATTATAGTCTAACTAGGTTTGCATTTCAAATTATGGAAGGAGCCACCCGCCAATTGTTCATTAGACTAATTTGCATTACAAATTGCAATTCACATTTCAATTTTCTAAATGCTTCGTTCTAATTGAGCATTTTGAATTTTATTACATTTTCCCAATTTTAGACTAACCATATTCTTATTTAAATGCGTTGTTACACTTCATTAGATACATATAAGCTGTGCATTGAACTTGTAGGGTTTTGCAAAGCTAACATTTTGATTGACTTATTATCGTTTATAATCTAGAAAGTGAGGAATTGTCTGTCAGCACATATAACAAATGTATGTGCAACTACAGAAATAATGCTAAAAGGAGACTGAATTCTCAGGTTTAAAAACAGGTGTGAACTTAATGGAGGACGAACGTTGTGCAGAGATCTCCCATAGGAGTTTTCTGAATGTTTCATCCTGCATTAAGCAGCCATCTTCTTTTAACTATATGCATGTTTATTAAGTGAGTGGTCACTTTGGAGGGTTTTACTGTACAGTAGAGCGTGTCTTAAGCGGCCATCAACAAGTATGGGCAATACAAACAGGTGATACCTTAATGCAGGTCTAAAGTAATGCAGAGGTTTCTGTAGGCGCTTTATGTATTACTTTTACCTGCATTAAGCAACCATCTGCGTTTTAAGACTCCTGTGTTCAATAAATGAAGGACCGCTTAAAACAGGTTTTACTTTATATAATTCAGAGAAGAAACAAACATACTTAGGCATTTACCTCATCAATATTTACGAAATAAATGACATTATGAATAATAATTAGTTAATGCCTTATAATATATATGAAAACGGGACGGGAACAGATCCTTATTTTGCTTCCTACTGTTTGCAAAGGCATTTAACCCTTCGCTTGCTATTCACGTCAATATACCTACCTGTAAATAGTGAAGACCCAGATGAGACAGCTCCTGCAAGAGCTGTCTCATCAGGGTCTGCACTATTTACAAGAAGATTGTGCAACCAGTGCTGTCCACAGCAGTGATTGCACAGCGAAATACTTGTACACAGTGAAGATATGTGTAATTATACAACAGGGCATGGGTAAAGAAGGAGAAATGTATTTTAAAATTCAGCAAGAGAAGGGTTAATCGTGTCACTATTAGTTAACCCTTTACTCCAGGAATATTTATGTCAGAAATAATGACATCATGAATATTAATTGTTTTGGCTAATGAAAACAAAACAGTTTGGCCATGGCAGAAACTGTAGAGACAGATCTATATCATTCCATAAGCAAACAGAGCAGACCTTGATCAGACGGTTCCTACAATCGCAACAACTCGGCCATCTCCTTAGACTTCTTGATGATGCAAGCCATTTGATTATATAGTAGCCACGGATGTTCGAACTTTTTGACTGAAAAATGCAATGTGGTGTTCGACCTGCTAAATGCCGAATCTTCAAAGTGGAATATTCCATACATTGCGAGAGGACTTTGAATGGCTGACAGTGCAGACCGTCATCTGATATGGCTGACAGTGCAGACTTTCATCTGATCTGGCTTTACAATGTTTGCATTTATGCAAATACAATTGCTTTCTTTACTCAAAGGGTTAATTTGTATGGACTGAGTTTTCTGAGTGAATATTCTAAAATCAAAACAACAAACAAATACTTTATAGATTGTTTATAATAATACCACACTTTTCATGATACTAGTATACAGACTACAGAGCAATTGATAAAGGTATTTTTGTTGTTTTGATTTTAGAATATTCACTCAAAAAATTCAGTCCAACATTCTTTGTTTCATTATGAACATGCATATACGCTCATGTGGCTTTAGGGCTGCGTACACACAAGACAAACCTGTAGTCGAGTCGGGAAAGTTTTCATCCGGTTTCTCAGTCAGGAAATGACATTGTATGCCATAAAGTGCATCTTTCATGGCACATATAACGCTTACAACTTGTAACTTATTATGATGAGCATTGGTCTAAGTTGGATTCCTAACAGTGATGTACGAGTATACATATATATAAAATGTCAATAAATGTCAACATAACCCCCTTTCGTTGTATGAAACTTCATTTACGCTATGTTCTTTTTTATGTTCGTTTTATTTCAAAGTCGTTTATAGCAGTCGTTTATAGCAGATGTTTATGACCGTGGTTAATTCCCTAGACGTTCAGGGCGACTGTCTGCAGAGCTCATGTTTCTCTGACCACTCTTACTACTTGTCATTAGACTTTGCTTGCTACTACTTCTTTTGCCCCCAGCTTTAAGTTGTTTCTGTTTCATACATGCCACCACATTACGATGGCATCCCTACAGATATTTGATGTGATGGTCAATTTATACGTACTAGACTGTTTCAATGACGTGTTGTCATCAGGGAAATCTGTAACCTTTTGAATGCTTGACACAAGTGTACCTTCACTTCAAAACAGTGTAGACCCAGATCAGGGGGCTCCTGTAGGAGCCATGTAGTCAGAGAATGCACTACATGTATTTGCAATTCAAACTGAAATGTATGTCTTTCATATTGAGTGGACTCTATAATAAAATACTGATGAGCTTTCCCACACTGAAAATGGGTTAAAGGAATGGAGCCGCAACTATAGGTGTCTGGTGTCGTTAAGCCATAGATGTTCTTATGTATCTATTAGCTGATGACATATGAAAGCAAAACGCGAAAACAAGTAATAGGAGTGCCAATATTGTCACCTTGTAATCAATAAAAGTATTCTTATGGCCGAGCAACTACACTTGTGAATGACCTACTTTTAAGATTTGTTTCTGAAATTAAATACATTGTATCCATATTTTAATCCCTACTGAATATACCTACTAAAATAGTTATAAGGTGGAATAATATAGCCATTTAATACTATAGCCATTTAATACTATAGTCATTTAATACTATAGCCATTTAGCCATTTAATACTATAGCCATTTAATACTATAGCCATTTAATACTATAGCCATTTAATACTATAGCCATTTAATACTATAGCCATTTAATACTATAGCCATTTAATACTATAGCCATTTAATATTATAGCCATTTAATAATATAGTCATTTAATACTATAGCCATTTAGCCATTTAATACTATAGCCATTTAATACTATAGCCATTTAATACTATAGCCATTTAATACTATAGCCATTTAATACTGTAGCCATTTAATACTATAGCCATTTAATACTGTAGCCATTTAATACTGTAGCCATTTAATACTATAGCCATTTAATACTATAGCCATTTAATACTATAGCCATTTAATACTATAGCCATTTAATACTATAGCCATTTTAATACTGTAGCCATTTAATACTATAGCCATTTAATACTATAGCCATTTAATACTATAGCCATTTAATACTATAGCCATTTAATAATATAGCCATTTAATACTATAGCCATTTAATACTATAGCCATTTAATACTATAGCCATTTAATACTGTAGCCATTTAATACTGTAGCCATTTAATACTATAGCCATTTAATACTATAGCCATTTAATACTATAGCCATTTAATACTATAGCCATTTAATAGCCATTTAATACTATAGCCATTTAATACTATATCCATTTAATACTATAGCCATTTAATACTATAGCCATTTAATACTGTAGCCATTTAATACTATAGCCATTTAATACTGTAGCCATTTAATACTGTAGCCATTTAATACTGTAGCCATTTAATACTGTAGCCATTTAATACTATAGCCATTTAATACTATAGCCATTTAATACTATAGCCATTTAATACTATAGCCATTTAATACTATAGCCATTTAATACTATAGCCATTTAATACTATAGCCATTTAATACTGTAGCCATTTAATACTGTAGCCATTTAATACTATAGCCATTTAATACTATAGCCATTTAATACTATAACCATTTAATACTGTAGCCATTTAATACTATAGCCATTTAATACTATAGCCATTTAATACTGTAGCCATTTAATACTGTAGCCATTTAATACTATAGCCATTTAATACTATAGCCATTTAATACTATAGCCATTTAATACTATAGCCATTTAATACTATAGCCATTTAATACTATAGCCATTTAATACTATAGCCATTTAATACTGTAGCCATTTAATACTGTAGCCATTTAATACTATAGCCATTTAATACTGTAGCCATTTAATACTATAGCCATTTAATACTATAGCCATTTAATACTATAGCCATTTAATACTATAGCCATTTAATACTATAGCCATTTAATACTATAGCCATTTAATACTGTAGCCATTTAATACTGTAGCCATTTAATACTATAGCCATTTAATACTGTAGCCATTTAATACTATAGCCATTTAATACTATAGCCATTTAATACTATAGCCATTTAATACTATAGCCATTTAATACTATAGCCATTTAATACTATAGCCATTTAATACTGTAGCCATTTAATACTATAGCCATTTAATACTGTAGCCATTTAAGAGAGTAAATGAAGTAAACTATGAAATTCCATTAGCAAACAGAGCAGACCCTGATCACAGACTGCTCCTCTAGGGACCGTCTGGTCTGGGTTTACTTTATTTGCAAATGGGAGATTTTCGGTTTAACCATTTCCTTGTTTGAACATTCATGTTAGAAATAATGACGTCATGAATACTTATTAGCTAAATCTTTATAAAGTAAAGATTTCGGGAATATTTTACTATGACAAAAACTGTTGAATCAGATCTATTTCATGCGAAAAGCAAACAGAAAAGACGCCGATCAGACAGCTCCTGTCTGATCTAGGTATACACCGTTTACAAATGCTTGATAACACGATATAAATATAAGGGAAATGTTAATTTGTATTGTGGTTACCAATTAAGACATTGCTGCAAAAATAGCCCCGGTATGCCGTCCAGATCAATTCTTAGCATGTCTGTCCATATATACATCTCTATCTATCTACTTTCCTCTGTTTCTATTAGCACTGTTTAGGCCGTTGTAAACATATGGACATGTAAACTGTAGGGGAAGGGTCATTTACCAATGTTGAGAGAACCTGTGGCCCGATTCCGTTTATATGTATAATTAGAAATAAAATGTGTCTAAACTAAACTATTTGCAAATGCTTGAAAATGCGTTTATATGAAGGGGTTAAAGTTACTCTACGGGTAATATGTACATAAATAAACAAAATATATATCAAACTATAACAATACTACTGTTTGGGCAATTTTATGAGGATTTCCTAAATCATCTTTTATTTTTAAAACGCATTTGTGCTACAGTAATCATTGTTTACATTGCAACTTGTTCTAGAACATAATATTATTTAAGGGATATATAGAATAGTTTTTGTTTTCATGTAGGTATAAAAAAAACTTGGCCACCCTATTTGAAACCGTGCAGCTTATTATTTAATATCACTACTGAATTTAAGAAAGAAATTAAAATAATATTTACAAATCATTTGTTTATTTTACCGATTCATATAACTGCGGACGAATACAAAGTAGTCCTGGGAAGGCGTGGCCTATTTTTTCATGGGTGTATGAAAAACTTAATACAGCCAATCACAGTTCGCCAAAAGTAATGAAAACTATAGAACGCCATACTGCCATGCTATTTGCTAAATGCTAAATGCAAAATGCTTTTTGCCGATTGATGAAATTGCTAGGGAAAGAACCGGAATGTTCTAAATGATAAATGTAAATGACAAATGCGAAATGTAAAAGGCTTATTGCTAAATGCATGTTTGCACTGCTAGCATTGAGCAGAGACATTTTTAATTCAGTAGTGCAATAAGCAATAAGCTTTAATGTAAATAAAGTTTCATTTAGCAAACTGTAGCCACTTTAAAATAGCGCTGTTCAATGCCAGTAGTGCAAATATGCATTTAGCAATAAGCATTTCGCATTTATAATATACATCAATCATTTGGAATTTTCCCTAGCAATTTACACAATTGGCAAAAAACAAAAAAAAACATTTCGCATTTTGTAGTTAGCAATAAGCATGGCAGAATGGCATTCCATAGAAAACAAACAATATTACATTATTTCAAAATACATACGGAAACAATGAGATATGGAACGCCATTCTGCCATGCTATTTGCTTAATGCTAAATGCGAAATGCTAAATGCAATATGCGAAATGCTTTTTGCCAATTGTTAAAATTGCTAGGGAAAAACACATGCGAAATGCGAAATGATTATTGCTAAAAGTATGTTTGCACCGCTGGCATCGAGCAGTGCCATTTTTACTTTTGTAGTGCAATAAGCAATAAGCTTTATTGTAAATAAACATGCATTTAGCAAATGTACAGTCACTTTAAAAATGTCACTGTCCAATGCTAGTAGTACAAACATGTATTTAGCAATAAGCATTTCGCAATTCGCATTTGTCATTTACATCCATCAAGCGGAACATTCCCTAGCAATTTACACAATTGGCAAAAAGCATTTCGCATTTTGTATTTAGCAATTAGCATGGCAGAATGTCGTTCCATAATGAGAATATCTCGGGGAACCACTCGGAATATCACCGATTAGTTACGATTGAAACGAAATTAAAACGCACGTGAATCTTGTCTAACACAAAGGCGAATAACACCAACGATATCAATATATTTAACATTATTTCATAACTTTAAGTGATTATCCATATGTTAAGTCTACAACCTATCGCTTCTTATTTTACAAACTACAAATTTAGTCCATTTTCATAGGAGCCGTCTGATCAGGGTCTACTCTGTTTGCTCATGAAATAATATAGACGTCTGGTCCTTATGAGATCGCTAACAGGATCCAAATTGTGAGTCAATGTATTCACAAATTCTTAGTTTCCTACAGGGTACGAATTGTATTCGAATTGTAGCCTCAATATTATCAACCCATTTTCCCGGGATCTCCACAGTAAAGACATTGATTATACAATGAAGATGCTCTTTAGTTCGAATCTCGGACCGGCACTTTGGACTTTGCTTGATAGATAGTCTTCCATGGACTGAAGTAAGTTCCTAAATATTGATATACAGCAAAACAGTTTGTGTCTTTCTCAGTCCATATTGTCTTTCGAAATACAGTAATACTAATAAGTCCAAGCAATTATATACCATTAAAGGGTAACAACATAGAATACTTCAGTAAGAAAAATATACAGTAAACCCCCTGTAACGTGACTTCTTAAAGAATGACCATTTGTGGCATTAAAAGCAGATAGTTGCTTAATGCAGGATGAAAGTAATACAGAAAGCTGCTACAGGGGCTTTCTGCATAACGTTCGCCCTGCATAAAGCTACCATCTACATTTTAGACTGAGAATTAACTTTTTGTAGTCATTTTAGAGAGGGCTCACTGTATTTCAGTTTCTCTGTGTTCTCCTAGAAATGGAATTGTACAAAGAGAAACATTTTCAGCTCATCCATCATACAAGTTAACACTAATTCTCAATATGGCTTGCATTTTGTTCCCCTAGGATCGTCTCCTGTTCAGTAGGTCGTCGTTCCATTTACTTCAATCTAACAAAGCTTAGAAATTGACAAAACAAGCTTTCTATCTTAGCCTGTATAGTATAACCTCTCTAACCCGGCGTTAAATTAAGTACAAATATTTGTCTTTGAGACTGATGGCAGCTTAATGCAGGTTGAAAGTCATGCAGAAAGCTCCTCTAGCTTTCTGCATGACTTTCACCCTTCATTAAGCAGTAAACGTCTTAAAATTATCTGAATTTAAAATTATCTAAATTCTTCTCAACTAGAATTCCGGTTTAGAGAGGTTTGACTGTAGCATGCTAGGGATTTGTATGATATTATCTTACAAAACGTATGGATTCACATCAGAATTCAAATTGCCCGACTCTATCTGCTGGTGTTTCTATAACGAAATTCAAGAGTAATCGAAGTAGAGAACCTCTTTCTACTGACAACATTTTGCTTAGTAGGCTGAAGATTAATAGTATCTCTAACTACTGTCAGAATTTGCAAATTGGGCTATTTTCTGTCCGTTGTTTCATAAGTGGAGTAATTACATAAAAGAGAACACGAGAGATAGTGGGAGTTTATCCCAATATCGCTGCATCATAAAATACCCTTTTACTATAATGAGTCATAAAATACCATTTTACGACAGTGCGTCATAAACTACCCTTTTACGACATATTAACATTCACGCAAGAATGTAGGTTGTATGTGTGTAAGAAATAAGCATGGTTATTAACGGTTTAATGAAACATGGACGTTTGGACCATGGCACAACGTGTTAAATCAGATCTATACTTTTTTGTATGTAAACAGAGCAGATTCTGATCAGACAGTTCATTCAGGGGCGGTCTGGGTCCATGCTTATAAAGCTTTTAGTTGAGTCTGAGTTTCGTTCTCAGGCTTTTGATTGGTCAGATTTGAGTTCTCAAGCTTTTGATTGGTCTGATTTGAGCCAAAGGCTCAAATCTGACCAATCAAAAGCTTGAGAACGATCTCCGACTCAACTAAAAGCTTTATAAGCATGGACCCAGATCCAGTTGTAATCTGTTTGCAAGGCGTTAGAATGCGTATCTATTGAGTAAAGGGTTAAAGGAGATTAATGATTTAATATTAATCAATAGATTCCATTCATGTAACTAGAGCTACAGATAAACATGCGTACTCAAATAATAAAGTCATCATTTCTCCACCAAATCCTATGTTGTTCTTATGAAGATACGATTCTAAAGAGTGAGTGAGTGAGTGAGTGAGTGAGTGAGTGAGTTGGGTCACAACATAGTGATTGGTGGAGAAATAAAGAAGCTATTCTTGAAAATGGCCTCGTATCTGGACCTCTGCGTAACGTGTTAGCATACTACAGTGAAACCCCGCTAATGCGACCACTTAATAAAAAGCCAGTGGCGCCGTTTAAAGCAGGTGGTTGCTTAATGCAGGACAGAAGTTATACAGAAAGCTCCTATAGGAGCGTTCTGCATAACTTTTGTCCTGCATTAAGCTACCACCTGCCTCTGTAACCCAGAATTATGCCCCTTATTGGTGGTCGCATTAGCGGGGTTTTACTATAAAACATTACTATCAATACTTGGAACTTTGTTATAAAATGTCTTTATATTTATCTAAATTGCAATATTTCAACTATTCTTCTTAGTTTGTAAACTTATTTGTCAGTCTAGTGCCAAAGTATTTTGCTATCTGTGGTAATTATGAAAGCAAACGCCAACCTGCCTCCAACATTCTGTTAGCTGATGTACAGTAGAACCTGTCTTAAACGACCATCAAGTAGATGTCTAACTATGTGTCTGTTAATCAGGGGGTAGCTTCATACATGAAGTAGGAGATTTCTGTGTTACTTTTGTCCTACATTAAGCAACCACCTAGTTTTTAAGACTCCTGTGTTCAAAACATGAACTTCCGCTTAGGACAGTTTCTGCTGTATTCCTACGAGCACATTAAATCCACGTGTACCCAACTGCCTTCTTTACTTCCATTTATAGTTGAAAATACATAATTATTTACTTGGTAATTGTATGAATTATATTAATTGATACGGTACCTGTACCGTGTATAGGACTTACATAGGTCACGCATATTGTTCATTCCAATAAATCGTGGAATACAATAGTGTTTAGAACATATTTCTCTAATTGTTGTTTAAGCCAGCAAATCATTGGAGGAAAAAATGTTCAACTGTGCTCTTGAATTTATGGCCGAGACAGAATTTAAAGAACTAAACATTGATACATTTGTATGTAAAGTTTTATAATATAATTTCCTGCTGTAATAGTAAGGTATGGGTGTATCTAAATCTAAATTTATTGTATAATTTTGCAACATCAAACTGCAATGTCTACGTTTAAGAGTATTCGCCCCAATAAAATACAATAGAACCTGTCCTAAGTGGCCATTAAAGAAAGGTCGAATTATGAGTATGTATGGCAAGTGGTAGCTTAATGCAGGTCAAATGTGACGGAGCTCGTAAGTACTGTTGGGTTATTTTACGAGTGTTCATTGAACTGTTTCAGTATCTTTTTATTGCATAAGGTCAATGTGTTGACCGTAAACATCCAAAAAGACGTCACCGTATTAAAACAGGTATTAACCGTAAACAAATTAGAAAATGTACTAATCGTAAACAACCAAAAAGACGTCACCTTATTAAAAAGGTACTAAACCGTAAACAACCAAAAAGACATCACCTTATTTAAAAGGTACTAAACCGCAAACAACCAAAAAGACGTCACCTGATTTAAAAAAAAAAAAAAAAAAAAAAAAAAAAATGTACTAAACCGTAAACAACCAAAAAGACGTCACCTTATTAAAAAGGTACTAAACCGTAAACAACCAAAAAAGACGTCACCTTATTTAAAAAGGTACTAACCGTAAACAACCAAAAAGACGCCACCTGATTTAAAAGGTACTAAACCGTAAACAACCAAAAAGACGTCACCTAATTAAAAAAGGTACTTACCGTAAACAACCAAAAATACGTCACCTTATTAAAAACGGAACTAACCGCAAACAACCAAAAAGACGTCACCTTATTAAAAAAGGTACTTACCGTAAACAACCAAAAAGACGTCACCTTATTAAGAAAGGTAATTACCGTAAACAACCAAAAAGACGTCACCTTATTAAAAAAGGTACTTACCGTAAACAACCAAAAAGACGTCACCTTATTTAAAAAAAAAGGTACTACCCGTAAACAACCAAAAAGACGCCACCTGATTTAAAAGTTACTAAACCGTTAACAACCAAAAAGACGTCACCTTATTAAAAAGGAACTAACCGCAACCAACCAAAAAAACGTCACCTGATTTAAAAAAAATGTACTAACCTTAAACAACCAAACAGACGTCACACCATATGAAAAACGTACAATAGAAGCTGTTTTTATGACTCTTATGTTTATAAATGAATGACCGATAAGGGCACGTTCTACTGTAATCCGTAGCTGTGACAATGGTGAATGTTGTGAACCGGAAAGCAAGTGATAGAATGATCGCCTTTTCGAAAAAGGGCGTGTCATTGTGATCCAAAGTTTTGTCATTTATTTGCCTTTCTGTACAGCTGCAAAATAAAACAGACAAATAATTTAGCTGCCGAGTGTTTTCTCCGCTTGGTAAAATCCTTGAAAATGAGACACCACACAGGAAAATGATATCCTGTGAGTCCAGTCGTTTCAATGCATTATTCTGTCATAAAGAATGGAATGCATTTCCCAATAGGAAATTAAGGTTTAGTAAGTGACAGTCCAATGTTGGATAACCTTTGAAAACAACAAACCACTGCCATGTTCTATGCCTAGTCCAATAGCAAAAAGAGTTTACCCTGATCAGACGGCTCCTGTAGGAGCCGTCTGATCTGGGTCTACGTTGTTTGCAAATACGTGAAAACACGTCTATATGCAGGAAAGATCCCAATAAAACGTATGTAACTTGGTGTCTCATCAGGATCCGATTTGTTTGACATTCGGATTTGTTTAAATTAAAATTAAAACTCAACATAGAGAAATAAAATAGAGTAGGTGGTACTATCATCTGGAGACATTTGGCTCAGCGGTCTAAAAGCTAATGTACGCCGTTGTTACAGGTACTCTGTTGTTTCATGTACTCTGTTGTTGCATGTATTCCGTTGTAACAAGTACGCCGTTGTTACGTGTTATTTAATGATACCGTGACTATCTGTGTCTTGCCACTAGAAGCAAGGACCACAATGGAAATAAGGAAATATTTCCTTTTTTGTGTAATCCTTGGTTTCTAGTGCGCATTACATGGCTTTTTATATGTTGTCCTAGTTATGTTTAGCCATGTTATGTACACTTTTTACCGAAATAAATCTATCTATCTATCTCTGTTGTTACATGTACTCTGTTGTTACACGCACTCTGTTGTTACGTGTACTCCGTTGTTACATGTACTTCTTTGTTGCAAGTACTCCGTTGTAACATGTACGCCGTTGTTACATGTACTCTGTTGTTATATGTACTCTGTTGTTACACGCACTCTGTTGTTACGTGTACTCTGTTGTTACATGTACTCCCCCTATAGGAGCCTCTGTTGTTCACAAAGGCGTAAATGCGTATTAGTGGAGAAAGGAGTTAATCTTTATACATTTGCTATTAATTTCAATGACAAGCTGCTGGTTCCTCTTTATCTCGTGAATATTCATGAAAGAAACAATGACATTATGAATATTAATTAGATTTTGATCTAGGCGTTCGGTCTAAATCAAAGCTTTTTGACATTCAGAGCGTATTAATTTTGCAAAAATGTTAAATGAATAAAATATGAGCAGACGACAAATATCACTGACGAAAATCTTGCAGACGACAGTTGTCAGACGCCCAAAGGTTATGACGAGAACGCACGCTCTCGAAGAAAATTACATTCGAAATCACTGTTACAAAACAATGCCGTTTCTTTTCATCCCTAAAATTAACAAACTCGATTGAAAACATGACCTTTTGCAAAATACTGTAGATCCAGATCAGAGGGCCCCTCGAGGAGTCTACTCATCAAAGTCTGCAACATGTGTCATTTAAAATCCTCTCGCAAATTATAACCTTTATATAAATGAACTGTATCGTTCAACAGTAATGGCCGATTCTACTTTGAGAATTTTGCAATTCATATGCGAATTAATTCGTCTGAGTGCTGGCTGTGTTATCTGGCATTAGTGCTACGGGCCAAACAAATCCAGTTAAAAATTAATGTTCGCATGCATGTCTTAGAAAAAAAGGTATTAACTATTTGCACGCTAGCGGCGAAACCGTGATTTCGTGTCAGCTGTTTGGATCCAGATGCGGCGTCTCACCAGGGTCAAACACTGTTTGACACTTTGGTCATATGTTTGCAAAGACATGAAATATTCTTTGTTTAAGAATTAAAGCATACTACAATTGTTGCAGACGAAACATGCGTAGAGTTAAAGTATAACAACCTTGTTTATAATCGTTCTAATATAATCCAAATGAGTATTCACTAAGCAGCAATTTATCTTAACCAACATTAGTAAGAATAACGGGGAAGATATTGACAATATTCGTATCTATAATACCATGGTAACCAGAAATCTGCTTAAAATAAATTTCAGCTTTAACCCTTACTCCATAAATACGTCTTTCTAAGCCTTTCCAAACAGAGTAGACCCAGATCAGGCGGCCCTTATAGGAACCGTCTGATCAGGGTCTGCTCTGTTTGCTAATGATACAATATAAATATGATTCTACAGTTTCTGCCATGTAAAAACTTCCAGTGTCCATTTTCCATTATAACAATTATTGTGATTAATATTCATGAGGTCATTAATGTTACATGAATATTCATGCAGGACAGGGTGTAACCATTCTTATGCTTAGCGCGACTCGACTAACATTTGCCAACAGCGTGACACTGACGTCTCATCAGGATCCAAACTGTTTCACACTCGCTCAAAAGTTTCGGAAAATTTTGAACGAAGGCAAATTAAAATTGTAACAGATCAGGAATCAGGCAGACTTTCTTGTTTTAGCATGAGAAGATGAACATTTTACTCTGCGTCTCGTCTTTGATCTATACTGTTTATATTCGTAATGACAGACTATCCATTGACTGCGAGCGAAAGAGTTGATTGTCCTCAAACCTTTACCAGTTGTAGTAACCCTTCTCTTGCTGAATTTTAAAATACATTTCTCCTTCTTTACCCATGCCCTGTTGTATAATTACATATATCTTCACTGTGTACAAGTATTTCGCCGTGAAATCACTGCTGTGGAGTGCACTGGTTGTGCAATCAACTTGTAAATAGTGCAGACCCTGATGAGACAGCTCCTGCAGGAGCTGTTTCATCTGGGTCTTCACTATTTACAGGTAGGTATATTGACGTGAATAGTAAGCGAATGGTTAACCATTTCCCTCATATAAACACGTTTTAACGCATATGCAAACAGAATAGACCCAGACCAGACGGTTCCTATAGGAGCCGTCTGATAAGGGTCTGCTCTGTTTGCTATTGCAATTTGATAGTTATGTTTCTTAACTTTTTCTAAAAGGGCTACAACGTTCCATATTTCATTTTTACTATTTCGTCCTTGAATATTCAATAGGTATAACCGTAATGAAATTTGAAATAAACATATAACAGATAAAGTGTTAAAACATTAGACATTGTCCCTACAGACATACAATCCAAATGTCAAACAGTTTGGATCCTGATGAGACGCCGAGGTTTGGGTGCAAAGTGATATGTAAAAGTTCTAACCTATAACTTTCTAATGATAAACAACGTCAGGCTGGGGCCGACACTATTTGCAATATCTGCCTTTATTCAGCGATTTGTTATGTAAGGGACACTACCAACACAGAGACTATGATTTTTACATTAGCTTGGGTCGCGTCCCTTACTTAGTTGTTAGTACACTACGGATGCCACAGCTGTATCTCATCGGGATCCCCATTGTTTGGCACTCACTGCAAATGCTCTATAACCATTTCCCTTATAATTGTGTTTTCACAAGATAAAAGATACCAAAACCTGTATTTTCAGTCGGGTTTACGACAAATACCATTAGCTATATCAGAAGCTATTTGCCGACTTTATCAGAAGCTATTTAACGCATCTGCAAACAGAGAATACCCACATAAGACGGCTCCTACAGGAACCGTCTGATCAGGGTCTGATCTGTTTGCTAATGGAATGTGATAGATCTGTTTCTTTAGTTTCAAAAATGGCTATACTGTGTCACCTCCCATAATTATGTTATTATAACTATTTTGTCCCTGAATATTCAGTTAGTACTCTGTATTGAATTTTGGTCTAAATATAGAGCAGGAAAAGGATAAGCCCTTTACTTGATACAGATGCCGTTTAACACAGTTGTACACAGTAGAACCTGTCTTAACCCTTTATTCTATGAATATTAATGCAAGAAACAATGATATCATGAATATTAATGAAATTGGTTGTTATAAAGATCACATGTACACGGGAAGTTTTGTAGGACCATATCTATGTTATATCATAAGCAAACAGAGTAGACCCTGATTAGATGACTCCTATCGGAGCCGCTTGACCAGAGTCTACTCTGTTTGGAGAGAGGCGTATTTATGGAGGAAAGAGTTAAGCGACCATAACAAAGATGTCTAACTATACATGTAGGTGTGTAAGGCAGGCGGTACCTTCTATAGGAGAGATCTGTATTACGTTTGGCCTGCATTAAGCAGTCGCATGCATTTTAAGACTCCTATGTTCAATTAATGAATGACCGCTTAGTAGAGGTTCTATTGTAATTATATATACATTTGAAACGATTTTGGAAAACATTTCAACTAATTGGGATTGAAAACCTGGCCTGTAAGGTCTACAGTATATAAGATATATCGACCCTTTTTACACCATAAACCTCGAGAGTCAAGCAGTTTGAACCCAGACCCTCATATTGACGCCGTTTGACGCCTCTGTAACAGTCACTTTCTGGAACCATTGTGATAAATAGACCATTTGCTCTTTTGGGGCAAATGCTCTATTTATCACAATGGTTTCAAAAATACACAATTCAAAAAGATTCCTTTTCTCTAGTAAATGCTCCTTTTTGGTAGATTTAATCAAAGAGTTTCGGTCTAAAATAGCATATGAGTGTATGTGTTAATCCTGAATAGTTACCGGGTTATTGGGGCTCTAATCTCGTTTCGTTTCGTTTCGTTTATTCAAATAAACGTGCATAAACCCTGTTATCTGCAGGCACCAACAGTGACAAAAATACATGAAAATCAATATGGCGCCATGTGGAAGACAGTGATCAATAGTTAAATTAATTTTGGAAAATGGTGTTATTAACAATAAAAAGTAAATATCCCTTTTTCAGATTTGAGTTCGATTTTGTTTGGTCGTAATGATTTATGTCTCCCACCAGTACATTGGGAATATATATTGTGTTTGTGCGCGGCGTCCGTCTGTCCGTCCGTCCGTCCGGGCGAACATATGGACACTTGTTGGGTATGGAGAACAAAAGATAACGATAAATTCTATTCATTCCGTCCGTATTGCTGGGTATTTTTGTGCCCTTGTTTGGGTACTTTTAAACAAAGGAAATACCCAACAAGTGTCCATAAGTAAGAACAACTGTCCGTTCGTCTGTCCGATTTTAATTTGTCCGTGCGGTTAATCAAAAACCTGTGGACGGATTTTCATGAAACTTTATAGGATTTATCAGCACAATGCCTTGTTGTGCCTATCTTTTTCATGTCCCAGATCGATGTTTTTCTGCAGAGTTATGGGACTTTGAAAGTTTTACATGGAAAACTTGTCCGCGGGGTTTGTTCAAAACTTTGGTAGGATGAATTAAATTTTCTGCAGAGTTACGGGACTTGTGGGCATTTTTATGTCCGCCGGGAGTAGTGTTTGTATAAAAATGATTCTAGTACATTTGCAATTAGATTTTTTTTTCTAAGCTAGCTGCACAATGTTGAACAATATAATAATTTGTGCCAGATAAACTGACCGTTAAACATACTAGCGACAACAAAATCTGTTGATCCAATATTATATTTATTTACAGACAAAACACATGTACACACACATTAACCATTGTCATACAGGCAAATGAGTAAACGGGCCCTCTTTACGCTCGTTTCGGATACATCAGACCAATTTATATAATACTACTTAGCCTTTGGGAGAGGATAGCCATTCCAATTTAGAGGTTTAGTAGTAATATGTATTGGTCACTTATGAAAAACTGGCCTGCAGTTCAGTATCGGGCAGTTATGTGACATAGTATAAATGCTTTACCTACAACTTGTGATATTAATTATAAATTTTGTCAAACTTTTACTTTGATACGATTTACAATAATAATACATTTGAACGTTTGTACTTTTCTAAATAAATTGAAATATGTAAAAACAAACACTTTTGACAAAATGTCAATTAATATATATGCCCATGAGCCAACCTTGAACGAAACGAAAATTAAAGGTTGTTTTTTAAAAAAAAATGATCAAAACTCAAAACAATGCATGCACATGTCATTCCATTACAACCATGTCGCCAGGCTTCGGACGGACGCGCGAACCTGCACACTAGTTCCATATGCATGCACGCGCCCTGGTCTGCAATTCAGCGGTATGATGACAGAATAGTAGCTGCAATATATGTCCAAAGACAATATAATGGATGGCATTGCTAATCATCTCATAGAGTCATGTTGCTCGCATGTGAAGTTCATATGCACGCGCGAACTTCCTTTAGTCACATGACGATATAACCTGCTGTTGTTGTTTTTTAGAATAAAAGTACATATGCTCACTAGTATAGTTCTAACAGATGTGCAGATGTGCATTAGTTTTGTATTTTTGTCCTTTTGTATTGTGATTTATGTTAAAGTGTCTCATATCGTCATGTTCCTTTGTGAAATTCATATGCACTTCCGACCTTCTGTCAGCCACATAATGATATATTCTTCTGACTCTAAAGTGGCAGTACATATCTATCGATATGCTCATCAAATTAGTTAAAACACAGATTAGCCCATTCCATATTCAATACTGGCTTTCATGGTACGGTGTCTTACAGCATCATGTTGCGGACAAAAGCTCGTCAGTTGTGCACTTAAGACTGTCCGCCAGCTACAGTAAAACCCTTCTAAACCGTACGTTAAATCTATTATAAATATCGGCCTTAGAGACAGGTGGCAGCGTAATGCATGGTGAAAGTCATACATACAGCTCCTCTATGAGCTTTCTGCATGACTTTCACCCAGCATTAAGCAGCCACCTGCTTAAAGGTATCATAACTCTTATCTACTAGAAATCCGTTATAGAGGGCTGTGTACTGTGTATATGACAGTGTTGCCGTCTGTTTTCAAGCTAATAGTACTTAGGCTGACCAGTACACTAACAGCAGATGTACATCAGATTTTAACCCTTTAGCGCCAAGTGGATTCTTCCATTTTTTATATTGGATTAGTCCATTTTTTATCTAAGGGATGCCTGGCCTAAATTTTCAATTCCGTTTTGTTTTATATTGAAATTCCTATCAGCAAACAATGTAGACTCTGATCATACGCCGCATTATGCGGCGTCTGATCAGAGTCTACACTGTTTGCCTATGTCCCATATAGGATCGTGGGCACAAACGGTTCAATATGTCCTTAGGCCGTATTATGTATTATGATAAACTGTCCCATATCGTTATATTACCGACAAAAGAATGAAGTTCTATGCACTTACGAGCTTCCATCAGCCATATTATGATATAACCTTCTGTTTCTATGGTAACAGTACGTATACTCACCATCCTGGTTACCACAAACATAGATTAGATACGTGTAAATACTTCATATACAAACGGTACATACTACAATATCTAATAACCAAGTCTATATATACTGTTGAACGTCGATATCTCGAACTTCAAGGGACCATACTTATTACTTCGAGATAACAGAGAGTCGAATTATCCAATCCTAATCTGAAATATTTCTCAAGTTCACAGCTTAATGTAGGTCTAAAGCAATGCTGAAAGGTATTGCATGAGCTTTCAGCATTACTTTAGGCATGCATTAAGCTGTCACACGTGTTTCTAGATATGCGTAGTAATACATTTTAGAGCAATTCTGTATTGTAAGTTTTGGAAGAACTGAATGTTTAGTTCGCGGCATCTCGAAGTTCGAGTTATCTGTGTTCGAGATATTGAATTGTAACTGTATGTCTATATTAGTTCCATATCTAATTCCTGAAGGCATCTATATTTCTACCAATCATTCTGTTGTTAAAATGACACATGATTATGTTAAAAAATATTCTACCTCTAGATAATTATCAGGATTTAACATATTATATAGTTTGATATTATGTGAGTGATAATTTGTTTTCCTGACATATTTTCTTATTTATTTGTTAAATTGTGGGCACATATCGCCTATGTCTCTGCAATAAGGACATTTTCTTCCATGTGCTGGTACACCTCTCCATCAGTTTCTGTCTTCTTGTTCTAAAATCAATGAAAAATTTGCTAAGATGGTGAGACAACTTACATAGATGTTTTGTCTGTCCAAGCATTATTTTCACAAGTTTATAAAAGTTGGCATGCGATGTAGCCTCTGGGTCAGCGAACGGCTATTTCCAATACATACCGGTATGTAACTAATTTTCTTTCTAGAGTTGATTTTGTCAACTCTGGCTATATTAACCCGTTCCCTCATATAAACGTGTTTACACGCATCTGCAAACAGAGCAAACCCATAGCAGATGGTTCCAATAGGAGTCGTCTGATATGGGTCTGCTCTGGTCGTTAATGGAATTTGAGAGATCTGTTTCTTTCTAAAATGGCTAAAATGTTCCACATTCCATATTTCATTATAAACTTTTTTGTTCATGAATATTCAGTATGTATTGTAATTAGAAATAGAACAGGGGGGAAGTTAAAGTCCAAAGTAACCTGCAGAACATAAAATGTCTTTAATGTTGTCAGACCACGTCGACTTTATTTGTCTCTGTGAGTATAATGCATAGTTTAATAAGTAAATCTGTGACTGCATCCAAACCGTGTGCAAATGTAATTACAAACTTGCCCGTGGCGAGTAAAACATTGAACACACTACTCTTGATGTGTCCTCCGAGAATTATCTACCTTTCAACACAATTAAATGCCTCCACTCCGGTTGCATTTTAGGTATCCGACACACTATTCTCGGACGCAATCGATAGGACTTCGTAACGGCTGTTCAGGATATCGGCGAGTCACGGGGACACACGGACGCAATCGATAGGACTTCGTAACGGCTGTTCAGGATATCGACAAGTCTCGGTGACACTCGGCCAGATTGAACATCGCCGAAACATTGGTTTGCGTGTTATCAGCGTCAAACACCATTTGACAAGCTACTAGACTAAGATGAAGTACATTATTGTTACCAAGAGTTACACATTCCTGGTATATGATAAAACATTGCATACAGACGAGTGGCAAGTCTCTTGTTGCGAATTATTACCAATAGTTGTGGGTGTCATCTCCATTAATATTCATGTAAGACATAATGACATAATGAATATTTATTCAATTATCTGTTATAATGACATATGAACACATGCGATTTTGGCCATTGCTGATTAGTCATATCTATATTACTCCATAAGCAAACAGAGCAGACCCTGATCAGACGGCTCATACAGGGGCCGTTTGATCTGATCTGGATCTCATCCGTTTGCAAAAGACGCTAATATGCGTATTTATGGAGATAAGAATTCATACACCAAATGTGGCTTAAGCCATCATCGCCGAGAAGTTCAGATTGGACGAAATTCATACTTAAGCCTGCAAATGAAAACAAAAGTCTTTATGTTGCAATCTGCAATAAGTATTGAAATTTGGAATAAAAAAGTGGGGAAATGGTTAATTAACATGTTGTTGACATTATCCTTTACTGAACGTACATGTACTTCCCTTCGTGAATCTTTCTGTAAGGAATAAGGACATCATGAATATTTATAAGCTGGTTTTTATTATAGTTTATGAACACATAAGGTTTTGGCCAAGGCAGAACTCGCCCTATGGCCATGGCCCAAACTTTCATACATATTCTATACCAGGCTGTATGCGTTCAACTTATTAGCAAACATACGAGAAGTAAACCAAAATCATATCAAATAAGTAGTTCAGATGAAAATCTTTCAAATTCCATTTTATGAATTTCTTTTCATTTATTGATTTTCGATTCAGCGGAGCGGAGTCCTTTCAGTATGAGATCGCATTCATGTGTATTTATATTACATAATCAGTTTGGAACCTGCGGGTCATATACCTTAACGCTATCGTATGTTCGTATAACTCAACGCTATCGTTTGGTCGTGTACCTTAACTCTATTGTTTGGCCGTGTACCTTAACGCTATCGTTTGTGGTTGTATACTTTAACGCTATCGTTCATTCCTATACCTTAACGCTATCGTTTGGTTGTGTACCTTAACGATATCGTTAGGTCATATACCTTAACGCTATCGTTAGGTCGTATACCTTAACTCAATAAAAGTGGTGTAGAATTAATTAACAAACAGTTAGTATAAACCATTTGAATTCGTGAAGTCAGTGTACTGGTATTGGCAAGCAGTGTATACCCCAATCAGAGGGTTCTTCTATTGATCACGGCCAGTACTATCCGACATTCATATTCCTCTCACAAAGAATACCGTTTCATACTGTATGAATTCATTAAACAGCAATGTACCAGTTCACTTTTGGAGTTAAACATTCAAAGTGTTAATTGATATAGACCGGTGTGTTTGTTATACATTAAATTCTATATTCTGTGTTGTAGACCCTGGTTGTGTTGGTCGTTTTGTCTGGATTACTATTACGTGTATACCGTTATTCAACAACGGAGTTGTAACCCATTTGTGTCCATATGTTTGAGGTTACTTCGTCCATTTTGCTTTTTGATGACTTTGCAAACAAAATATACCTAGATCAGACGGCTCCTAGAGGATCTGCTCCGTTTGCTTCAGAAATAAAAAAATGATTCTACAGTTTCTGCAACTATCAACATGCTTTATTTATAATGCCGTTATACACAGTTAGTTAATTACCATACATTGATTATGTGTTGCATTAATATTATGACGTGTATGGTTAAACAATAACATAAATATGTGTGAAATAAAAGATTTAACAATGACATCAATATTTATGAAATACAAGGTTTAACATGAACATAAATATTTATGAAATACAAGGTTTAACATGAACATAAATATTTATGAAATGCAAGGTTTAACATGAACATAAATATTTATGAAATACAAGGTTTAACATGAACATAAATATTTATGAAATACAAGGTTTAACATGAACATAAATATTTATGAAATGCAAGGTTTAACATGAACATAAATATTTATGAAATGAATGGTTAACCATTTACATAAATACTTACGAGGTAAAATGTTAAACATTAACATAAGTATTTATGAAGTAAATACTAACATAGATATTTAAGTAGTAAATGCTTAAATACTAGCATAAATATTTAGGAAGTAAATGCTTAAATTCAATTCAATTCAATTCTTTATTGCGTAAAGCATACATTTGTATGCTTAGAGCAAGATTACATAAATATACACAAGCAAAGAAATACTAACATAAATATTTAGGAAGTAAATGCTTAAATACTAACACAGATATTTAGGAAGTAAATGCTTAAATATTAACATAGATATTTAGGAAGTAAATGCTCAAATACTAACATAGATATTTAAGTAGTAAATGCTTAAATAGTAACATACATATTTAGGAAGTAAATGCTCAAATACTAACATAGATATTTAGGGAGTAAATGCTTAAATACTAACATGAAAAAAATATTAAGTACGTGTTTAAACATCAGAAAGGACACCGGAAAAAAGGAATACGTGTGCCAACATACATGTTAGATCCTAGACTGATCATCTAGGGATCATCTGATATGGGGCTGCGTTGTTTGCCTATGTTTCATGATTATGACGTTTATACAGTAGTGCGACCACACAATGTATGGCATAGAAAACTGTGAAAGCATGTGTTTGCTTACTGCAAGACTAACGTGATACGATACAGAAACTCCTATAGGAGCTTTCTATATCACGTATGTCCTGCATTAAGTTACCAAATGTTTTAAAAAATCAAAAGTAGACTTGCTTTGAGTGGCCTTACTGTACATGTGTTAGAACTTGATTATTTGCTTTTGGACATCTACTTGCAGAATAAATAGTATTAATTTAACACAGTGTACTGGAAATACGGGATTGGTTATTTTCACGTACGTAAGTACCGTATGAATTTCCTTGTTTTTGATATTTGCAATATGGAAAGTTGTAACCATTGACTTAATAAATATTCATGTAAGAAATAATGACATCTCAAGTATTCATAACCAAAACTGTATGATTGGACCTACATGAATATAATTCTACAAGGGATTATAGCAGACCACGGTCAGACAACTCATACAGGGACCATCGGATCAAGAAGTCAGAGGACGTCTCCATCAGGTAACATTTTAAACGTTAACATGCTCTCCACGAATGTGCGCATTTCATTTTGGATATGATAACATTTTCATTAATATTGGATCTAGTAACCAAACAATTCAGGATTATTCTATAATTACAGCACAAAACTTGGTAAAGTATGTACATGCATTTTGTTATTTACTTTATGTTTTATTTGATTGTAAGGAGAGTAGACGTAGATCAGACAGATTCTTCATGAACTTTCCGATCAATGTCCGCACTGTTTGCAAATGAGTAAGAAGGTATTTTGAGTACATAAATAATTAAAAGTCTGTAGGTGTGGCTACACCTACAGAAAATGTGTATCTTTGTTTTGATATCTACAGGTAATGTGTATCTTTGTTTTAAAACCTAGATAGATCGATCTATATTATTATTGTTTGTTTTGTCAGTCATCTTTATGTGTGCATTTGAATGCTAACTTCATGGACTCGTTAGTCTAATGGTGGAAATAAATTCTTATGAAAACATTTTCAAATAGTTTAGATAAAGATACTTAACCGAATAACACGGCCTCTCATCGGGATCCAACTTTGTTTGACACCCTGATCGTGTGTTTTTAAGACATGTGACATAAATAAATAAAATTGAAAACTGATGTAGACAAAACATTATATCGAGGATATTTGCTCAAAGTACTTAAAGTTGTTTGCTGTTGTTGGTTCCGTTCGCTTTGGGTGCTGTGTTTTGTTGTAATTTGTGTTGTTATTATTAGCTCGTCTGTTTCGAAGAAAAGTCGAGCTATTGCAGTCACATGGTCGTAGGCATTGTCGTCATAGGCGTTGTCGTCGTTGGCGTTGTTGTCGTCGTTGTCGTCGTCGTTGTCGTCGTCGTTGTCGGTGTGCAAAAACTTTAATGTAGCTCATTACTCGAAAAGTATCGGAGGTATCAACGTGAAACTTCATAGGTTAGTAGATCTCATTGAGGCGAAGGTTATATTTTCAAACGTTTTTAAATTAGCTGGACAAACACCAAATCAGACGAGCGTTGGCACCGCACGCGGCTCTTGTTTGCATTGTGCGTGCGTGCGTGCGTATGTGTTTGTGTCTGTGTTTGTGTCTGTGTCTTGGTTATTCTTTGGGGTGTAGTATTTCTTTTTAGTCATGGATGGTAGTCACGTTTAATCCTTTAATATACCCATGTTTAGCGACTGATAAGGTTTATGTTGACCTGTTTATACTATTCGCCAGATTTATCCCTTACAACGCTGAATTTTCAAATAGACTATTCCAGCTTATGGTGACTATTCAAGTAGTTTTAAAAATGTGTAACATTACAAACAGTGCACACCCTGGTGAGAGGGCTCCTCTAGGGACGTCCTCATCTGGGTCTACACTGTTTGCAAATGACATAAGTGACTCGTGTCCCGAGCTGTATGCGTTAACAAGTAAATGAATCTGACCAACGACTGATCAGAGTCTGAACTAGATGTGTATTGCACAACGTAGCGCCTTCTAAATACGGAATAAGCTACACGGCAAGAAACAGTGCAGAACCTGACAGTGTTTAACACCAAGCTGGCATAGTCTGACAATGCTATACAACAAGCCTACAGAGACTGACATTGCATTGCTATAACTGAAGGGATATAACCTGTCATCGTTATACACCACGGTTACGGAGCTTGATATTGAAATACACTTAGTGGACATAGTCTGAAATTGATAAATACTATGTGGACCGAACCAGATAATGACATAAACTTAGCGGGCATAATCTGACATTGTTATGCACTAAGTCGACATTCTTACATTGGTATATTCTAAGTGGACATAACCTTTACGTTGATATACCCTGAATGGACATAACCTGACATTGATATACCCATACACTAATTGGGCATAACCTAACATTAATATGCACTAAGTGGACATAACCAGACATTTTATACACTAAGTGGGCATAACCTGACATTGATATGCACTAGGTAAACATAAACTGACATTGATATACAGTATGCGGACATAGCCTGACATTGATATATACAGTATGTGGACATAACCTGACATTGATATACACTAAATAAACAGATCCTAGCAGTGTTATATACTAAGTGGACAACGCCTGACATTGTTATACGTTAAGCGAACAGAGCCTGATACTGACATACAGCTAACAGAGTCTGACATTGCTATTCACGAGGTGGACAGAGTCTGACATTGTTATATACTAAGAGAACATATTCTGACATTGATATACACTAAGTGGGCAAAGCCTGGTATTGACATATATCAAGCGGGCATATTCTGACGTTGAAATACACTAAGTGGAAAGATTCTGATACTGACATACACCAAGCGGACAAAGTGTGACATTGATATAGACGAAGCGGACATAGTCTGACATTGGTATACAGTAAGAGGACAGAGCCTTACATTGATACACTCTAACCGGGCAAAGTCTGACATTGGTATACACTAAATGAGCAGAACTTTACATTGATACACTCTATGTGGATAGAGTCTGAAATTGCTATACACGAAGTGGACAGAGACGAACCTGGATCTGAATAACACAAAGAGGATTGAGTCTGAACTGGTTCTACAATACAAATGTCTGATTGGCATCAATAGTACAGAGCCTGACTTTGGACAAAACGGCAAATGTCTAAGAGACATAATCAGTACAGAGTCTGTCCTGGGCCAAAACGGCAAATATATGTGTGAAATAAACAGTGCTGAGTCTAACGTGAATCTAAACGGCAAAGGTCTGAGTGACATAAACAGTACAAAGCCTGATCTTGGTCAAAACGGCAAATGCTTAAGAGAGATAAACAGTACATAACCTTAACTGGGTCAACACGGAAAATGGTTTAGTGACATAAACAGTACTAAGCCTGACCTGGATCAAAACGGCAAATGGATAAGCGACATAAACAGGACAGAGCCTAGCCTGGGTCTAATCGGTAAATGTCTAAGTGACATAAACAGTACACTGTCTGACCTGAGTCTAAAGGTAAATATCTAAACGATATAAACAGTACAGCCCCGACCTGGGTCAAAACGGCAAAGGTCTTAGTGACATAAACAGTACAGCCCCGACCTTGGCCAAAACGGCAAATGTCTAAGTGACATTAACAGTACAGAGCCTCATCTGGGTAAAAATGGCAAATGTCCAAGTGGCATAAACAGTACAGAGCCTGACCTGGGTAAAAATGGCAAATGTCTAACTGACATAAACAGTACATAGCTTGATCTGGGTCAAAACGGCAAATGTGTAAGTGGCATAAATAGCACAACACTTGACCTAGGTAAACACTACAGATAGATGTGTGACACAAACAGGATATAGCTGGACTGTGTCAACACTGATTGACACAAACCTAATGTACTGAACAAAGGAATCTTAAAAAAACATGTGGTTGCTTAATGCAGGACAGAAGTAAGGCAGAAAACTCTTATAGGAGCTTTCTGCATTACTTTTGACCTGCAGTAAGCTACCACATGCCTTACATACTGCCTGACATCACATAGTTGCTGTAAACTACAGATGTCTGAGTGTAACAGATGTCTCTACAAATGTCTGGATGACACAAACAGGAAGGACCTGACCTGGGTCAACACTAAACATGTCATAGTGATGCAATAAGGACACAGCCTGACCTGGGCCAACACTTAACATGTCTTAGTGACACAATCAGGACACAGCCTGACCTGGGCCAACACTTAACATGTCTTAGTGATGCAATAAGGACAGAGCCTGATCTGGATCAACACAATCAGGACACAGCCTGACCTGGGCCAACCTTAAACATGTCTTAGTGACTCATACAGGAAACAGCCTGATCTGGGTCAACACTAAACATGTCTTAGTGATGCAATAAGGACAGAGCCTGATCTGGATCAACACTAAACATGTCTTAGTGACACAATCAGGACACAGCCTGACCTGGGCCAACATTAAATATGTCTTAGTGACTCATACAGGAAACAGCCTGACCTGGGCCAACATTAAACACGTCTTAGTGACTCATACAGGAAACAGCCTGACCTGGGCCAACATTAAACACGTCTTAGTGACTCATACAGGAAACAGCCTGACCTGGGCCAACATTAAACATGTCTTAGTGACTCATACGGGGCAGAGCCAGACCTGGGTCAACACTAAACATGTCTTAGTGACTCATACAGGAAACAGTCTGACCTGGGTCAACACTAAACATGTCTTAGTGACTCATACAGGAAACAGTCTGACCTGGGTCAACATTAAACATGACTTAGTGACTCATACGGGGCAGAGCCAGACCTGGGTCAACACTAAACATGTCTTAGTGACTCATACAGGAAACAGTCTGACCTGGGTCAACACTAAACATGTCTTAGTAACACAAACAGAATAAAGCCTGATCTGAGTCAACACATAACATGTCATAGTGACACAAATAGAATACAACCTGACCTGGGTCAACACATAACATGTCATGGTAACACAAACAGAATACAACCTGACCTGGGTCAACACATAACATGTCATAGTAACACAAACAGAATACAACCTGACCTGGGTCAACACATAACATGTCTTAGTGACACAAACAGAATACAACCTGACCTGGGTCAACACATAACATGTTTTGGTGACATGAACAGGACAGAGCCTGATCTGGATCAACACTAAACATGTCTTAGTGACACAAACAAGATAGAGTCTGACACCATTTATGTAACATGGACCTTTTTTCATAACACGTCATCGTTATATGATGGACTAAAGGATCAATTGGTCTATCTTACCATGTCCTATATATCCCGTACTGTTGCCTGTAACCTAATACAGCTTTTTCATGTCCGCAAATAATGCACGACACTGATATGTGCAAACTGGCATTGTTTTCCAATCGATTGCTGCCCATCCGTCCTGGGATTAGCGTTAATTAACTCAAAACGTGTCGTCTGCAAACGTTGTCGTCGGCTGCAATTTTCATTTTTATTCATTTTTGTTTAAGAAAGTATTGCCACAGTAACAAACAACTTCCAGGTGCCACGCAGAGTTACTCGGCGAATCATCTGGATCTAAACTGTTTGCATAGGTACCGTCATCACAGATGGGACACTTGCAGCGAAACAGTTAATCCTTATAAGGCGAATTTATTTCATTCTGCATAATTTCCGTCTGCGATGAATGTGATACAACGTTTTTATTCCACTTTTAATAAAGTCAGTGACATATCATCTAATAGTTTGTAACCTAATAAGTCTCAAAGCTTTGTATTTTATCTGACATTAACCCATTCCCTCATAGGCTAGTTTTAGATCCAACCGCTTTGAATAAATCTACCGAAAAGGAGCATTAACTACAGAAAATGATTTTGTTTTAGAATTTTGTAGTTTGAAACCATTATGATAAATAGAGCATATGCTCCTATATGCGCAAATGCTCTATTTATCACAATGGTTTCGACACGTGATTTTTACAGAGGCGTAGAAAGGCGTATTTATGGAGGAAAGGGTTAAACCGTTAACATACGCTATCACAATTCGCCCAAAGCAGTATAGGGGGAGTTAAAATGTCAGCGCTGCTCATTGTGATACAGTACAACGTCTGTTTAGCGGTCACTTAATAAAGTAGAACGAAGCTTGCTTCAAGGCAGATGGTTGCTTAATGCAGAACGAAATTAATGCAATTAGTTCCTACAGGCGCTTTCTGCAATACTTTTGTCCTGCATTAAGCTGTCACCTGTCTTAAAAACATAGAATCATACCCCATTGTAGAGAGGATGAACTGTACATCGTGTAAGATGACATATCAATAAAGTGAATCAAATGCACATTCTCCCGATCGGAAATCCTCAATGGTGAAATTCGTCGTATCTGATCGAACTGTCCGGAATTATACGGAAATGTCCGATTGATGTCGTACCTGATCGGACTTGGCGGAATTAAGCGAGGAATTGATTCTGATCGTATACTCCTTACTTTCCATGTTTATCTGCTTTATTTACAAACCAGTTTTGATACTGATATGGTCGTTCTTACTTTTGGTGAAAATGTCACCGAGGTACGATAATTCAATCCTGATCAGACAGACTTTCTGAATTGTGAGACCATGACATGGATATTTTTATTTCATTTTTTCTCATAATTCATGTTGTTTCTATTTTACTATGGAACGCCATTCTGCCATGCTAATTGCTAAATGCTTTATGCCATTTGTGTAATATTGCTAGGGAACGATTCAAATGATGGATGTAAATGACAAATGCGAAGTGCGAAGTGAGAAATGTTTATTGCTAAATGCATGTTTGCACTACTGGCATTGAACAGCGTCATTATAAAAGTGACTGTACATTTGCTAAATGCATGTTTATTTACATTACAGCTTATTGCTTATTGCACTACTAAATTAAAAATGTCACTGTTCAATGCTAGTAGTGAAAACGTGCATTTAGCAATAAGCATTTTGCATTTGTCAATTACAGTTGAACTTCGATATC
>OY755245.1:87445560-87505560 GCA_963576725.1 Azorinus chamasolen
TTAGTGTAGTTCTTCTGTCAGTGAAGTAGTGTAGTTCATCTGTCAGTGAGGTAGCGTAGTTCCTCTGTCAGTGAAGTAGTGTAGTTCCTCTGTCAGTGAGTTAGTGTAGGTCCTCTATCGGTGAGGTAGTACAGTTCCTCTATCAATGAGGTTGTGTAATTTTTCTGTCAGTGAGGTAGTGTAGTTCCTCTGTCAGTGAGGTAGTGTAGTTCCTCTATCAGTAAGGTAGTGTAGTTCCTCTATCAGTGAGGTAGCGTAGTTTCTCTGTCAGTGAGTTAGTGTAGTTCCCCTGTCAGTGAGTTAGTGTAGTTCCTCTATCAATGAGGTAGTGTAGTTCCTCTGTCAGTGAGTTAGTGTAGGTCCTCTATCAGTGAGGTAGTGCAGTTCCTCTATCAGTGAGGTTGTGCAGTTCCTCTGTCAGTGAGGTAGTGTAGTTCCTATGTCAGTGAGTTAGTGTAGGTCCTCTATCAGTGAGATAGTGTAGTTCCTCTGTCAGTGAGGTAGTGTAGTTCCTCTATCAGTGAGGTAGTGTAGGTCCTCTATCAGTGAGGTAGGTAGTTCATCTATCAGTGATGTAGTGCAATTCCTCTGTCAGTGAGGTAGTGTAGTTCCTCTGTCAGTGAGTTAGTGTAGGCCCTCTATCAGTGAGGTAGTGCAGTTTCTCTGTCAGTGAGGTAGTGTAGTTCCTCTGTCAGTGAGGTAGTGCAGAACTTCTATCAGTGAGGCAGTGTAGTTCTTCTGTCAGTGAGGTAGTGCAGTTCCTCTATCAGTGAGGAAGTGTAGTTCCTCTGTCAGTGAGTTAGTGTAGTTCCTCTATCAGTGAGGTAGTGCAGTTCCTCTGTAGGTGAGATAGTGTCGACTTTTCTCCATTGTTGAGACAATGCTTGTCGAAATTTCTCTCAATGTATATATGTCGTTGATAAAAAAAAAATAATAGGGCAAAACTATATATTTTCAATTTTGATAATGGAAAACTGATAATGTACAAGTTTCAAATGGCACGTGTCAGGGTTATTCAAAACATTAACATTATCTGCGTCATCTCTGTGGCGATCTAGCTGTGGGTCAGTATACCAGGTGGTTGCTTGACCTTTTCTCTAATCAATATATTTGCATGAATTGATCACCTCATCAATATTCAAACTTATTTTTGTAAATATAATTTTGGCACAAAAACGCCAGGGTCAAATAATAAATCCATAAGCAAACAGAGCATGTTCTGATCAGACAGCACCAACTGGAGCTTTGTTATTTGGCTCTATTCTATTTCCAAATGCATTTAAAAGCGCTACTATGAGGAAAAGGGTTAGTGAAGGGCGAACATTTTGAATAAGGTTCCTGTAATAGCTGTCTGTATTACAGTAAAAACTCGATACTACTACGAAATTTTAGTAATGAAGAATTGATGCCTTTTAGGCAGGTGGGTGCTTGATGCATGGTTAAAGCCAGAGCTTTCTGCATGACTTTCATCCTGCATTAATCTGTCACCTGCGTTAAAAATCAATAATTGTACGTATTTGAGTGTTCGAATAATCTATTTTTCACTGTATTTTCGTTTTGCATAAAGCTGTTTTAAAGACATCAATGTTTATCAATTAACCCTTTACCTCATTAATATTCATGTAGTCATAATGACACCATGAAACTTTATTAGCTGAATCTATGGCACATGTATATGAGCACAGTATGTTTTGGCAATAGCAGAAACTGAAGATTTATATCTTTATCATTTCATAAACAAACAAAGTAGATCATGAGTCTGCTCTGTTTGCAAATGCCATTAAAGGTGTATCTGTGGAGTGAAGGTTGAGGGAAGATGGTGGATTTAGGTTTACTCCTATAGGAGCCGTCTGATCTGAGTCTACACTGTTACAAAGACGTGAAGTGTCTCTATCAGGTAAAGCTTAAGTGGTCGATAAAACAGACATCTTTACTCGTTTTACTCTACTTGTTTCTGCCATTAGGTATCACATTACAAAGTGCATAAAACATGTACAGTTAAACCACTGTAAACCGCACGTCCAAAGCAGTGTCAATGTCAGACTCTTAGACAGGTGGTAGCTTAATGCAGGGTGAAAGTCACGCAGAAAGCTCCCAAAGGAGCTTTCTGCATGACTTTCGCCCTGCATTAAGCAGCCACCTGCCTAAACTCACGAACCTTTCTACTTCAAAATTTCAGGTTTAGAGGGGTTTTACTGTATCTTTGTTTACACAGCGAATTTCAATGGGTAACGGCAGGGACGTGGGCTAAACTTACCAATAAAACAAAGTGTTTATGTGTTGACACCCATACTTCGTTGCTGCATACTTACAGAGCTTGAGACACAGTAAAATATGGCTTAAGCGACATCAGTTTAGATACAGAAGACAGGTGGTAGCTTAATAAAGGGGAAAAGTAATACAGAACGATCGAAAACGTTTCTGCTTTACTCTTGTCCAGATTTAACCATTTACTCCATAAATACGCCTTTCTACGCATTTGCAAATAGAGAAGACCCAGATCAGACGGCTCCAGTAGGCAAGACGTTTATGTGTTAAATATGCCATTTTAAAAATCAATCTAATTAATATTCATGACATCATCATTTTTTCATGGATATTCATGGAGTAAAGGATTAAGCAACTATTTATTTTTCGAGACTCGTGTATTTAACAAGTAAATGATCGCTTACACAGGTGTGTACTGTAGTGTATTATGTATTTGCCATATATCAGTTTATGCTCTCTGATACCAAGGTAACCCCCCACACACACACACACACACACACACACACACACACACACACACACAAACACCCTGAGGACATTTCCCTCATCAGCTTCATTGCATCCCAAATCAAACGTTCATCGTCTATTCCGTATCAGTTTACGAACATACAATAAACCCGTTTTATCCCTTTTCCTGATACATGTATAAACGAATTTTTAAACAGAATATACATGGATCCTGCAAGCGCATCTGACCCGGGTCTACTCAGTTTACATGCAGAACAATATAGATCTGTTTCTACAGTCTTGGTTAAGTATCGCTGTATATATAGTTCCATAAGCAAACACAGAAGACTTTGATCAACAGTTGTCCTGATCAGATAGTTGTCTGATCTGGTTCTACTCTGTTTGCAGTGGCGTTAAAGGGCGTCACTATGAGGGAAAGTGTTACCCATTTCGCTGCTCTGTGTTTATTCCAAATTCAAATACCTAATGAATATTCATGGACAGAATAGTTATAATGAAAGATAGAATATTGTAGCCATTTTAGAAAGTAAAGAAACATATATTTCAAATTCCATTAGTAAACAGAGTAGACCCTGATCAGACGGCTCCTATAGGAGCAGATATTTCAAATTCCATTAGCAAACAGAGCAGACCCTGATCAGACGGCTCCTATAGGAGTCGTCTGATATGGGTCTACTCTGTTTGCAAATGCATGAACATGGATTTATATGAAGGAAAGGGTTACTTAATACTCTAATGTTTAATCAGTCCATTTTCGCTTAAACACGTTTATCATAGCTAACATTTGTAGATCATAGATAGGGAAGTCTACGAGAACACGTGAGTAAATTGAATGACATATTCCCAGTGTACATGCACCACAGTACCAAGCAAGACCGTAAGGAATGGACAACTCTAATATTAGTTGAACTTGTAGTCAACGCATTTGCAATATTTTATATTCCATTGTTCACTATTCGTTTGAAAACAAATGTTCAAAGTGTACATGTTTTAATATATGCACATTTTTTTCTCATAATCTCAATATGTGTACATTTTTCTCATATTCTCTCAATATGTGTATATATTTTTTTCAATACATACAAACATTGAACAATAAACTATGTCTAATTCGCCCTGGTTATGTGTAAGCGGACTAACTGTTTGACCTCTTGACCGCATGGCATTATGTTATCTTTGTTTGATTGTGTTATGTGCAACAGTTTCTGTCGTCTGCTATAACTACACGTATACCTAAATAATAACTACACGTTCTTTATAGTTTTAAATTGCAGTTAAGTTTTATGCTTGTCCCGTTTCTATCACGTATAAACATCAGTTCAACTTATTTTTGTCTATATCAATCATACAAGTGCTTCCGGTGAATAAACAAACATTAATAATTACCTTAGGTATTCGGACAGACAAAAGGCAAATAGTGCAGACCCAGATCAAATTGATCCTAAATGAGCAGTTTGATCAGGGTCTACACTATTTGTTACTATGTCAGTCGAATTCATAACTATCAAAATAATGTCAAATTGGATTATTCCGCTTTACAAACCAATGGAATGTGAAGAATGGGTGTCCGTATGTTTACGTTAAATATGGTAGTTTTTACACAAAACAATGTAATTACAATGCATATTCAGCAGATAAATAAACAAAATGCAAGAAAGAAATACACAATTGTCTGCATGCGTGTTGCATGTTTACACGAACGACAAATAATGACGCGAGCTCCTACCAGTCTACGTCCCTGTGTTTGAATTCACAAACTTTAGATTCAGAGTAACTCAAGAAATAATCTCAGTAGAATCAAAGCCGCTTGACACACATGTGTCGGTTTTTTAAGCATGTTGAGGTGCACTAAATTACGTTTCTTGTTCTAAAACATTAAACAATAATCCGCAAAACGTCAATATTTGTAAGAGATGTTTAGACGCTATAGCGCGGACGAATGTTTAAGGGTAAATACTCCAGGCCTTGGCGGTAAAGTGAAATATCTTGAATAGCCATGTACACAACAAAACTAGCGTGTTTTCAAAGTAAATTAACTATCGAGACGGCGAAATAAAAGCTGGATTCAGGTCGTGGGGGTGCGGAATTCAGAAAGTGTAGCATAGTTTCAGATCAACAGCAGGTACTTTGTTGGGTTTTTTTTGCTTTCATGTTAATACGCTGTATATACTTTTGTACATGTTTATTATTGAAATTGTATGATGCGAAGACGTGGTTACATATACATAAACAGGAAGAATAACTCCTGACACTTACGTAACTACAACAGAACCACGTACAGCGACCGCTAATGAATAAACATGGGTATCGTAAAATATAGATGGTTGCTTATGGTGAAACATATGCAGAACGCTCCTAGGGAGCTTTCTACAAATTGTTCGCCCTGCATTTAGCTCTCACGTGTCTCTAAGGCACATAATTATACCTCGATTTGATAGTCGCTATTGAGATTTTACTTTTCTCTACTTTATGTCAAGGTGTAACTATCGAAAACTCATGTTTGATAATGATTATGTTTTCAATATGGCAGATGCTAGTTCACATTTGCGTACTCTAGATGGTGATATCTCGAGCTACTTTCGGTTTTAACGATATCCCGACAGACGGCAACCACCACAAAATTAGCATGCTGTCATATACAGCTCATTTATGAGGCTAGGCAGATGCATGACAATGTTTGACAAAGGTATTAGGTGACGACAATGATACATGTTACACAAATATTGAACCTTTTGAAAACTTAATGAACGACATAGTCCATTCAGTATGAAAGCCTTTGAAAGGGTATATTTTGTGAGGGAATTTTGAACGATAGACAGTATAGACTCCCTCTGATCTGGGTCTACATTGTTTGATATTGACAGTACACCAGTTTCCCCGCATTTGAATGGTTAATGCTCACGTGTTCTGTTAGCGAATATGATAATTAACTGTTTTATAGTTTGGACGTTATGAAAGTTAGTACAGTTGATCAAATTATTTATTCATGTTATTTTTTTGTTGTTGTTGTTTTGTTATAGTTCTGAACATTAGTGACAGCCAGATGGGTATATTGTCTGATTATGCATTAAGCATTAGATTAACATGAATACAATAGAACCTGGGTCCATGCTTATAAAACTTTTAGTTGAGTCTGAGATCGTTTTCAAGTTTTTGATTGGTCAGATTTGAGCCAAAGGCTCAAATCTGACCAATCAAAAGCTTGAGAACTCAAATCTAACCAATCAAAAGCTTGAGAACAAAACTCAGACTCAACTAAAAGCTTTATAAGGATGGAACCTGTTTTAGGCGGTCATTCATTTATTGAACATAAGAGTGTTGAAAGACAGGCAGGAGCTTTCTGCCTATTGGAGCTTTCTGCATTACTTTTGACCTGCATTTAGCTGCCACCTGCCTTACAGACCAATGATTAGACCTGCATTAAGCTGCCACCTGCCTTACAGACCAATGGTTAGACCTCTTTATGGTGGCGGCTGAAGACAAGCTCTACTGTAGTGTCTCGCACATATTGCCTACTTTCCCTATTGCCCACTCTCCCTATTGCCCCCTATTGCCCACTCTCCCTATTGCCCACTCTCCCATCTTTTGTGTTCAGAGGGACGTTAAATTGGACAGAACATAAAGGGAGACCCATATTCTGGATCTGATCATTGTCTGCGGTCATGTAGAAAAGGGAATAATTGGCCCTGGCAAAAACTGTAGAATCAGATCTTTATTATGCCACAAGTAAACAGCACTGATCCTGATCACAAACTCTTGCACCTATGGAGCTATCTGGTCTGGGCGTGTACATGCGTATATACAGTAGAACCTGTCTTAAGCGGTCGTCAATAAGAGGTCTAAATAATCGTCCTGTAAAGCCGGTGATGGCTTAAAGCAGGTCAAAGTAGCCTAATACAGAAAGCTCCTAAAGGCGCTTTCTGCATTACTATTGTCCTGCATTAATCAACAACGGACTTTTTAAGACTCATTTCTTCAGTAAATGAATGGCCGCTTAGAACATATTCTGCTATAGGACGTATATGGTTACAGTAAAATCTCTCTATAACGGCCACTAAATTGTGTTAATTGGTTGGTGTTTAGGGCAGGTGGCTGCTTAAAGCAAGGTGAAAGTAAAACAGAACGCTCCTATAGTTCTGTTTTACTTTCATCTTGCTTTAAGCAGCCACCTGTCTTAACCCATTCCCTCATACTGACGCCTTTTGACGCTTCTGTAAAAGTCACTTTGTGAAACCATTGTGATAGATAGAGCATTTGCTCTTATAGGAGCAAATGCTCTATTTATCACAATGGTTTCAAGCTACAGAATTCTAAAAGTGTCCTTTTCTCTAGTTAATGCTCATTTTCGGTAGATTTATTGAAAGTGGTTGGATCTAAAAATAGTCTATGAGGTAATGGGTTAAACACAAACTATTTGATGTAATTTAGTGGCCGTTATAGAGAGTTTTACTGTATTTTAGTGGCCGTTATAGAGAGGTTTTACTGTATTACCCAACTAGAGGCAGATCAACAGGTGCGTGTAAATTGTGTGTCCCCCAATACACAAATTATTTAACCTTTAACCTGCCAGGACAGAGACTCGGTGAGGTAATTTGCAATTGGTTTGTATCCAGATGAGTCATTCGGGTTCTCATCTGGATAAAAACTGTTGTAACACTCGGGTCATCTCGTTGAAAAGAAATAGGAGGAACTACTCATTAAACATTTAAGCAGGTGACAAGTTTATATATATTGCCTAATTGCTTAGCAGACAGAGTTAACCTTTATCCCGTAAACAGTGGCACAACTTACATTTTTTTGAAAACAGTTTGAAAAATTGGCGTCTCATTAGGATCCAATCTGTGTGACACTCCGTCAATCTTTGTTTTCAAGGCTTTAAATTAGTAGAAAGTTGGTAAAAATTGCAATTAAAAGGAGTTTTAGCTGTGATTGGTTTTTACAGCTGGAGAAAGGTTAGAGTGTATCGCTTCGATTAGTCACAACGCATGACATTTACATTTTTGGCTGATTTTGTATTTTTGTTACTCGAGACACTGTGTAAAATGTATAGCTAAACACTATTATCCAGTCAGGTATATCATTTGTACGGCAGATTTTATATGCATTACATTAATCAAATGGTGTTGCAAAAACAGTAATAGCTTTAACATCTCTAAACTGCCATTTTAACATCTTTAAAAGGGCAGCACTGGCATTTGCAAGCAGTGTAGACAAAGATGAGAGGGTTCCTAGAGAAGCACTCTCCTCAGGGTCTGCCATTCCCCAATATGTATCTCCCATGCTGAATGAACCCTGTAGTTAAACACTGTTATATGATTTCACTTCGAACATTCAGCACTTGAATGGGCAACCTTTAGTTTTCTGAACGACATTTCTATTTTTGCCAACAGTAGAAGTCTTCATCTTTCAGGTGGATGTTCGCTAAATGTAGGACGGAGGGGGGGAGGGGGGACGGGGGACGGGGGAATTTGACTCAGATAGCTCTTGTAAGACCTTAACGTATTAACCCTTCGCTTGCTATTCGCGTCAATATACCTACCTGTAAATAGTGAAGACCCAGATGAGACAGCTCCTGCAGGAGCTGTCTCATCAGGGTCTGCACTATTTACAAGTTGATTGTGCAACCAGTGCACTCCACAGCAGTGATTGCACAGCGCAATACTTGTACACAGTGAAGATATATGTAATTATACAACAGGGCATGGGTAAAGAAGGAGAAATATGTTTTAAACTTCAGCAAGAGAAGGGTTAAACAAGTTCTTTAACCAGTCACTTGACTATAAGACAACCATGTCTAGTTACTAATGGTCTATCCATTTACTCAACATATACGCCTTTCTGTACATTTGCAAACAGAGTAGACCTAGATCAGACGGCCCAGTGTCTGCTCTGTTTGCTGATAGCATAATAAAATCTGATTCTAAAATATTTGCCATATGTAGCCAAACTACATGTATTTTGTTTTCATTACCCATAACAAACATACTCTAATTAACATTCATGGTGTCGTTATTTCTCATATTTTCTCATCGATTAAAGTGCTATATGGCGACAGGCACTGTAAATGGGTCCATAGATACACGGTGGTACTTCAAATACATGTACAAAAATGGTCTTTTCTCCACCAAACCCTATGTTGTGACCAACCCGTTCATTTCTATACCAAACCCTATGTTGTGACCAACTCCTTCATTTCTCCACAAACCCTATGTTTTGACTTCTCATTAGAATCAGTCGGTGGAGAAATAAAGAGGAGAAGTTTATTATACGCCTCTAGTATCTGTCTCAACAATTACTCAGCAACCTAGATAAACGTATATCATTATTACGACAATTGTGATATCCATCATTAATAATTTTACATTTTTAACGCCTTTTATAGGGGTCCTTTATTATTTGTTTTATTAACTCCTTGTCCCATAGAGACGTTTTTGTCACTTTTTCAAACACAGTAGACCCAGATCATGACCTGTTGTTTTGCTATAGAAATACTATAGATATGATTGTACCGTTTCTGCCGTGGGAGATAACCCCTTTGTTCATAAATTCATTAGATAAATTTTAACTTATTAATATTTATGTTGACTTTACCAGGTATTTATATTTATATTAAGCTATAATTCTAATATTTCGTAAAACATTAAATCACACTACATAATTGTCGTCTGCAAACCGTCACCTGCTTCATTTATCTTTGCTAATGCTTTCTTCAGTTTCCTTTCACACAATATTCGGAATTTCAAACAGTTTGGAACCTGATGAGGTGCCGAGTTACTCGACGTCTTATCTGGATCCAAACTATTATCAAGAATTCGCCGTCGGAGTACACAGGGGTCAAATGTCGCGCATGCGTATTCTAGTACATACAAAACATAAAAGGATGATTATTTTAGTGTAACACGGGGCTTCTGTGGGCGCAGAATAAAATTCATGGTGACTAATTCATATATAAAATAAAACCTGAAGCAGCCCACCTGTACACTCCCTTGTCAGGGTATCAGCACCTACTTGTCATTAAAGTTAATGTTATTTCTTAACCACATAGGATACATACAGGGTTGATATTATAAACCATGTGTCACAAGTACTGTCAGTTATTGAATGTGGGAAATAAGTTTGTTTTTATTAGTAGTAAAACTACTTTTAACGGAGTAACATTATATCAGCGTAGTTTTCTCCATACCTGTCCTATATGATACGCTGATGTAATAAACCATTAGGACTGTGTCACTAAATTCGTGTTTCAAGAATCTTATCCTCCTCTTACAGGATATTGCATTTTCGAATAAGACACTAAGACTATGCTGAAAGGAACCAGAGAACAGAATGGCGGGGAGCCTCGTGCCCAGCATCACGTGACCCTGACAGAACCTGAACTCATGGACGATGTAGATGCAGGGAGAGATGTGACTGACGATGGTAAGTAGATTTTAGTTGAATAATTATTATTGATAAATCGTTAGTTCTTAAGGAAAAATAATAGAGCGTCTTGAACCTTCTACTCCATGAATATTCATGTAAGAAATAATGACATCATGTATATAAATTAGATGAATTTATATTCATATATTGCTGTTACTCACTAGAATCGCCTCAGAGAGGCGGTTCTAGTTCATAGCACCGCGAGGATTTTAACCAGTTACTCCATGAACAAACTGATGATATCATGAATATTAATTAGATTTATTTTTAGAACCAGATCTATATTATTCGATAAGCAAACAGAGCAGGCCCTGATCAAAGGGTTCCTATATCTACTCTGTTTGCAAAGGCATAGAAAATCTTATTTATGGAGTAAATGGTTAATGAATAGCAGACCACGGTTAAGTAGCACCTGTTAGGTCTGGCGTCTGATCAATTAGGTATATTGGATGGTCTGATTTTATCGTTTGAAACAGCATCAATCTGTTCAGTTGGTGATTTTAGAAAAACTATTTTCTCTATATCATATCTCTCCTATTTAAAGCATTTACACCACAGATACACATTTGAACGCATTTAAAACATATAAGATCCCGGATCAGAGGGCCCCTTTAGGAGTCATCTGATCATGGTCTACTCTGATTGATTGTGAAATTGTATAGATTGGATTCTATATTTTCCGCCATGACCAAACCTTTCAGTGTTCATAACTATAGAATTAGTATTCATGCTGCTGTATTATTTGTGACATGTAAACAAATGGAGTAAATGATACAATGGGTGTCATTTCCATCCTAATGGGCGACAGGGTAATACAGTAAAACCCCTCTAAACCGGGCGTTAAATTTAGCATAGATATCTGTCTTGGAGACAGGTGGTAGCTTAATGCAAGGTGAAAGTCATGCAGAAAGCTCCTCTAGGAGCTTTCTGCATGACTTTCACCCTGCATTAAGCAGCCACCTGCCTAAAAGTATCTATATTCTCTTCTAGTAAAATTCCGGTTTAAAGGGGGTTTTACTGTACTCACGTGTTATTGTTTGGCGATGGTCTGCTTTCCAAACTGATCAATCTATTATTGATATTTATCATTGATTGTAGATAGAACAGTTGTACATCGAAAACATGTTAACGATAAGACCATTGCTCCGAATAAAACATGTTTTCTCCCTGGAAAATAACTGGACATCCGGAAACATGTCCTATTACTAACTATAATAGCGATCTTGACATGATGGCGAAATAAATGAACGAAACTGGTTCCTCGTGACTGAACTTATTGGTAACTGCTTTACGTAGCAGCGTCGGGGACCAATCTGTTAATGAGCACACTGAAATTACATTTTAGATGATTGTCTTAAACTCTTACATCGCTGAATTTTCAATTTAATTATTAAAAATTCAAACAGGCCAATCTTCTGGTGAATATTTAGGGAGTTTTCTAAAGAAAAGTGTAACATGACAATCATTACAGACACTGTTGAGAGGGCTCCTCTAGGAACCCTCTCATCTGGGTCAACACTGTTTGCAAAGGACATTAGTGACTCGTGTCCCACACTGTAAGTGTTAATTACATCTGATGAGATTTCACATGGTATGCTGCAATCAATCTAAATGCCATATCAAACCAGAACAGGTTGTTGATATCCGCTGATCTGATGCATTTTACCAACCCCACCCCTACCCCCACCCCCTTATTTGCTCAAGTATCTTCCAAACTGTTATCAACTGGCTTGGATCCTGATAAGACGCCGAGTTACTCGGCGTCTCATCTGGATCCAAGCTGTTTGCAAATACGAGTTAAGTTGAAAACGGTAAACAAATCGTGATAAGCGAGATGCGGGTTTAATGTCGGTGTCTCTGTAACAAGAATTCTTAGAAATTGACAAAACAGGATAGAAACGGGCCATATGCAATCTATTACATGTACAACATTTTCACTTCTCCGAATTAGCGGGTTTTTTGTTTCTGTTAGATTGTTTTCGTTTTTGTTTGAACTCTTTGACAGTAGATAACACGTTTGATGGGTTACGTCGCTGGTCCGAGTCTTCACTATTTCCAAATTTCCGGATGTATCCTCTCTCTGGACTCAGATATATCTCTACGTCAATATGGCTGAAGAGATAAGGGAGATAACTCCTATTTGGCAAAACCATTGTTGATTAAGAGTTATGCACAAAAATTGTATACAATATTGATGTTTCCGTGACGAACTTAATATTCGAGGGGGAAAAAAGACATGACCTGGTTCCGACATTTGGTTTTAGAGCAATGTTTTATACATTTTACAGTACAAACTCATTGCAACAACCATCAAATATATTTTTTGGATTTTTGGCCAGATGGTAGCTTAATGCAGGGTGAAAACTTTCAAAGGAACCAGCTCCATCAATGCTGGACGAAAGTTATGCAGAAAGCTCTCAAAGTAACCACCTCTATTAATACAAGACGTAACACTGTGCAGAAAGCTCTCAAAGTAACCACCTCTATTAATACAAGACGTAACACTGTGCAGAAAGCTCTCAAAGTAACCACCTCTATTAATACAAGACGTAACACTGTGCAGAAAGCTCTCAAAGTAACCACCTCTATTAATACAAGACGTAACACTGTGCAGAAAGCTCTCAAAGTAACCACCTCTATTAATACAAGACGTAACACTGTGCAGAAAGCTTATACTTTAGCTTATACTGGAGCTTTCTGCATTACTTTCGTTCTACATTAAGCACAGCCATCTGCATTTAAAGACACACATATATGTATCTATTAAATGGTTGGTTTATAGAGGTTATGAAACATTGGCATAAATATAAAACAAACTGGATAATATGTAACACAAATGGGCAGAGCTGTAACTATTTGGAGAAAATTGCTAACTGAAGAAATCGCTATTAGAACCAACACCATCATCACCACCACCACAATAATAATTTGTCATTATCATAATCAGCATCATCATAAACAACGTCGTCATCATCACCAGTATCATCATAAACAATTTGTCGTCATCATCATTATCGCTGTCACTCGGCATTGGCATCATCATCAACAGCAGCAGTAGTACCAGCATCATCATCGTCATAATAATCAACATCATCATCACCACTACCAACAACAACAACCGCAAACAAACCCTCAGTACATCTTAATCACGTGGATGTAATATTTCTACGCGGCCTCTGAACGCACGGAACTATTTTCCCAACGAGGTACATTTTTGCCATTTCTGTTGTGTATGTATGTGTCCAGATTGTTACATATTTGCCATTTCCCTTATATATGTCTATATATGATTGTGTCCAGGTTGTGTTACATGCTTATACATGTCTATATATGATTGTGTCCAGGTTGTGTTACATGTTTACCCTAACGGACACGCCTGTTGCATCTAAGATAAACCTCAACTATTATCCCTGATGATTATCGTTTTAACGCCATGGCTCCAGTTGAGACGCCGAGTAACTCGGCATCTTGTCAGGGTCCAAACTACTTGTCGGCCGAATAAAAGTTTCCCAAACTAACAGCAGGGCACTGTTTTATAAGTTTGGGGGTTTTGTTGGTTTAAGGGTTAACCCTTTATTCCATGAACATTTATGATTTACGCTCCACCCTTTTGGCATAATTATCATCTCAATTAGTATTTTGGAATATACATTATACATGTCAATTATGTCTAAGAAATGCAGGATATGCATAAAAGCATGAGAACAAATAGTGCAGACCCTGATCAGATAGCTGCTATGGGAGTCTACACTGTTCTGCAAAAAAGGAAAAGAAAAGGGTGTCTATAAAGTAAAAGGTTGATGATATGTGTTGAACCTGTCGGTATTTGAACCCGCGACCTACCGTGTAATGACCAGAAAAATTGACCTTCACCACATTACTTAAAAATTCACGATGACATGTGTATACTATGCTGTTCCAGATTAGATACCAGGTAACTTGGCATTTCATCAAATTCCAAACTTTTGACATTGTTCTTTGAAAATGGGTGGAAGAAAATTGTGCTTATAGAATTGAAGCAGATGACAATATTTGCAGACGACAAATTTCTTAAATTGTGACCTGACATGCATTTGCTAACAGTTTGAATCCAGATTAGACATCGATGATGCTGTTTGCCTCACAGTCAATTGTTTGTCAAAAGCTGAATCGAATCGGAAGTAGTCAAAATAATACCATAGCTAAATTTGGGCAGACATTATTTTTTTTTTATGTAAGATGAGGGCGTGGTGTTTTATTTCAGACCTTGTATACAGCCACTAGTTAGTCTTGTCAGCAGATTTTTTTGTAGGATTTTTGTTTTCTGGTTGGCAGTCATGTGCAATTGGTAACATGCCAATAGCATGTAAAGCAATGACAGCTAATTCATTAATGAATATCATGATATATTTAGTCTGTCTAAATATCACCGAAATGACTTCATCATTAAAACCGGAACATTTATTTATCTGACAACTAAGTGCCGTGTTATATGGGATAAGCCCTTCTTATGCTTGGCTCGAGCTGACTACCATTTACAAACAGTTCGGATCCAGATGAGATGACGAGTGACACGGTGTCTCATAAGGATCCAAACTGTTTGGCAGTAGGTCAAAATGTTATTAAAAAACTTGAATGAATCTGGTTCAAGTGAAAATTGTAAGATGTCAAGGTTTTGGCAAACTTTATTTTTCAGCATATAAAGGGCTGAAGTATATGTTGTATTGACTTTGGTCAAAATTACGGGAAATGCTTGTAATAGCATTGTAATGAGGCACTACCGGAATATAATTGCCAGTTTGTTATATATAGATAGCAAGCTTAAAAATATGATGATATCGTATAGATATTATTTTAGAGTGTTATATTCATTAACGCGTACACGTTAGTTCGGGACATTGTGAAGTTCACATTCGGGCTAGGACAATGGACGCATTTCCAAAACTGGACAGTGAGTAGTGATTTATATATAAAGTCACGCTATGATAAAAGTCCTGTACTGCAGAGATAAACAGTGCAAACTGCAGATCAGCTGCCGTACTAGAAACTGGTCCGTGTCAACACTGTTTGTCTAGTGTACAACATACCACATAGTGAATGATAAGGTGTATACTGATAAGTCAAAGTTTCTTATCTCTCAGCCAGATCCAATCATACCGCTATTTATTAGTATTGTCTCTGCGAGGCGATTCTAATGAGTAGCAACGAGATAGTATTTGGTGGAGAAATGTTAACCCTTACTCGATAAATACACATTTCTATGATTTCACAAACAGAGTAGACCCAGATTAGACGGCTCCTACATGAGCCGTCTGATCAGGGTCTGTTCTGTTTGCTTATGATGTAATATAGATATGATTCTAAAGTTTGATTCTACAGTTTCTGGCAATGCTAAAAAACTATCGTTTCCATGTCCTATAATACAAAATTAATCTAATTGATATTCATCGTGTCATTATTCCTCGTACATAAATAAGGGTTAAACTGTGTTTACTGATACAGTAGAACCCCTCTAATGCGACCACGTAAAGAATAAGCATAACTGCTTTATAAACAGGTGGTTGCTTAATGCAGGACACAAGTAATGCAGAAAGCTCCTCTAGGAGCTTTCTGCATTACTTTTGTCCTGTATTAAGCTACCACCTGCATCTAGCACCCATAATTGTACCTCTTTTAGGTGGTCGCATTAGCGGGGTTTAACTGTATTTCATGTATACCCTTTTTATCTACATCTCTGATACCATGAAGGTTTGTGTGTTTCAAATGGTTTAGATCTTTATCAGAAGCCGCGTCAGATATATAACGACTGATCTAGGTCTATAATATTTGCACTTTATCGTAGCGTTGCTTGTATTACTATCATACGTCATGTCATTTTAGAACATGAAAATATCCCGCGTTGACAACACCCTAGATAATATCCTAGACTAGCTTTGTCTTTCTTCTCTTTGTCCATTTATGTTCCTCTCTCTCTGCATCTGTATGTTTCTGTCTCTGTCTCTAAGTTTTATAATACATATATTTAAATGTGTGTACTCGTATGTCCCTGTGTGTCGCTTTGTCTATATGTACATATGTGTCTCCATGTCTCTTTTTATGTTTCACTGCGTCCACATGCATATATGTTTTCTCTATGTCTGTTTTATGTAGCTTTGTGTTTACATGCACATGTGTGACTCTATGTCTCTTTTCATGTGTCAACAGATAAACGTGCTACTCGAGTACTAAAATCGCCATTTCTCCACCAAACCCTATAATGCTGTGATCACTCTTTGAGACGATTCTGAGGAGTGGTCACAACAAAGGGTTTGGTGGAGAACTAAAGAAGTTATTCTTAAAAATGTTTTGATGTACGCATCTTATCTGGTCTGTTTATCCCAAACTTCATTATTGTTGATTTTTCTTGAAGAAACCTGGACATGACCCCAGCCCATATGGTTTATCCTAGACCTATATACTCAGAAATACTAACGTAACAAAGATATTGCTTGTTTATTTCATCACGTTTCCGTCGTGTCTCTTAAATACAAACACTATATATGAACACGATTCCGAATAGATTTAGACTTTAATCATGGACATAAACTCTTCCAAATACGTGATTTTATCGCTTATACAACCTATTTTCTTTAAGGGAATCATACGTTTTATGCGCTTATTCCACTTCGTGGTTCTATTTTCTTTACGGGAGACATTAGTCTCATACGCTTACGCCTTGTATTACTATTTTTAAGGCACACATACTTTTCATACGCTGATATGACCCGATGGTCCTATTTTCTTTAAGGCGAGCATATTAAGTTTCATTCGCTTATACGACCTCGTGGTCCTGTTGTCTTTAAGAAAGGTGTTGGTTTTATACGCTTGTACGTTTTATACGCTTATACGTCTTATATAGTTTCTTTAACGGAGACATTAGTTTCATACGCTTATACTGCATCGTGGTCCTATTTTCCTTAACGGAAGCATTACTTTCATACGTTTCGACAGCCTCATGGTCCTATTGTTCCAAAGGGAGGGATTAATTTTATACGCTCAATATACGACCTCGTGGTCCTGTTTTCTTTAAGGGAAGCATTAGTCTTTACGGGAAGCATTAGTCGTATAGGGAAGCATTAGTCGTATAGGGAAGCATTAGTCGTATAGGGAAGCATTAGTCGTATAGGGAAGCATTAGTCGTATAGGGAAGCATTAGTCGTATAGGGAAGCATTAGTCGTATAGGGAAGCATTAGTCGTATAGGGAAGCATTAGTCGTATAGGGAAGCATTAGTCGTATAGGGAAGCATTAGTCGTATAGGGAAGCATTAGTCGTATAGGGAAGCATTAGTCGTATAGGGAAGCATTAGTCGTATAGGGAAGCATTAGTTGTATACGTTTATACATGTACGACCTCCTGATTATAGTTTCATTAAGGGAAACATAAGTTTTTACGCTTATACGAAACCGTGGTCCTATTGTATTTAAGGGAAGGATTAGTTTTATATGCTTATAAATACGATCTCTAGATCCTATTTTCTTGAAGGGAAGCATTAGTTTTGTATGCTTATACGACCTCGTGGTCCTATTTTCTTGAAGAGAAGCATTAGTTTTGTACGTTTTTTAGAAATCGTGGTCCTATTTTCTTTAAGGAAAATATTTACATAAATACTTGAACTGCTCTGATCTAATACTTCGACCACTAAGGGCCTTTTTCAAAGATTATCATTTGAAAAAGGCCCTTAGTGGTCGAAATATTAGATCAGAGCAGTTCAAGTATTTATGTATTATATTAATTCCCTATTTTGGAATATTTTCTTCATTGGAACATATTTAGTTTTGTACGTTATACGACCTCATGGTAATATTTAGATTTTTTGTCTAACATTATTTATTCTACTCTTACTAGATTTGTTTCAGGCAGATCCACTTTCCTTCGCTTGTACGACATATTTTGCTCTTATTTATTGGAATGTTGTTTACGACCTCGTTGTCCTATTTTCTGTATTTATTTCAAGCGGATCAGTACTTGTTAGGCCAATACGACCTGGTGGTCTTATTTTGATTTCTTTCTAGCCTTATGCGACCTCGTGGTCCAATTTCCAAGCCGATTATTTTTCCCTATGCAAATAGGCGTATATATAATCATATACTAGAAAAACAAATTAGGTCCACGAAGTCGGAATAATTCGTTTCCATGATTACAGTCAGACTGTTTACTAAATCTAAAACTAATGGAATCGGTTGAGAGTTTCTTTTTTCTAATAATGTTGGCGCCTCGAAAGTCGTATAGATGTATGTCTGCCTTTGACAATGTTTGATAAAGTCCGTCTCTCCAAGGACATGGTGTTTGTTCAAAGGCTAATCACATAGGATAACATTGAATTTGCAGCCTCCACCTTCTCGCAGAGTCTCGCGAGACTCTAGTGCCATTAATGTGTGCTGCTAATTCCAACCGGGGCTTGCTGCAGAACAATTGCTGTGTCATCATGTCATATCAGAAACTGAAAATGTCATCTGCTTTAGGATAATCAGCCTTTATACAGCTACATAAAGCTATGACTGTAGTGTTTACCTCTGATACGCAGAATCTACCGGCCGAGTCTCAAAGTTCAAACATCTTATTGAGACGCCGAGTAACTCGGAGTCTCATCTTGAACCAAGTAATGTGTCAGTGCCAATCAAGATTCACTTAGCATCATATAGATTTATTCATTGAGGACTGACTCATCTTAGGGTTTGCGTAAACACAATATTTATTGAATCTAAGACATTCCAATAAACGGACTTTGATCAAACTGTTGTACGTGTCGCTCTAAATCTGTCATTTCGACCGTACTGTCCATTTTTCTATGGGCAAAATAGTTGAGATTTCTCTCATTTTTACGCATGTACGATTATGTCTACAAGTGTCACAACTGCAAATCACATTGCAGAGATGTCTGTAATGTACAAGAACAAATATGTAGAGCATTTCTAATATATTGTTTTTACATTGAAAACGACCCAGTAAGGAGAATATATTACAATTAGTTCCAATTCAACTCCGTACTGCACTCGTGATGTCATCACCGATTCGCTCGTACTATTTTCAAGTTCACAAATTACTCCATTTCTTATTGTGTTGTGGACTTTTGAAGTCTAAAGTATACAGTAGAGGAGCTTTCTGCATGACTTTCACCTTGCATTAAGCAGCCACCTGCCTAAACGAGTCTAAATTCTTCTCTTCTAGAATTCCATTTAAAAGGGGCTTTACTGTAGTTTGAACAGTTATTATCTGATTTCGGCTCTTACTGTTCGCAAATATGAGTGCATTATCAGCACTTCAACCCAATCCGTGATGACTTTGCGAACAGTGTAGACCTGATGAGACGCTCTGTTATAGTATATAGCATATACAGTAGAACCCCTCTAATGCCACCACTTAATGAAATAGCATGGATGTCTCTATAAGCAGGTGGTTGCTTAATGCAGGACAAAAGTAATGCAGAAAGCTCCTCTAGGAGCTTTCTGCATTACTTTTGTACTGTATTAAGCTACCACTTGTATCTAGCACTTTGAATTATACCTCTTTAAGTGGTCGCATTAGCGGGGTTTTACTGTAGTATATAGTACTATAGTTATGGTACTATGTCTGAATTCGATAACAATATTTTGAATACTATAGCACACGATCACATTCGTAGATAAGCGTTACTCAGTATTGAAACAACAAGATAACAGAGAGTCGGCATGTCACTGAATGTGAGAATAACTGCCAGAAATGTATCAACAGTACACTAGTATCACACTTTGATATCTTTGTACTCTTTGGTGTTGCTAGATGTAATATGTATAATGGCGGTCCATGGAAATGTTTCGTAAAAGTACAAGCATTTGTATGTTTGAATACAAACAGGCTCGTACATAATACTCAACATCAGTATTTATTTCAATATTATTTAAGGAAACCTCGTCCAGATCGTATTTTTCTTACTTTGAAACCCATCCATTTAGTTGAGAGGGGATAGCAAACAGAATATCTTCTGGTATGAACCATTGACATCGATAGGTTCAGCAAATAGTACAGAGTCGGATAGAAGGGTTCCTTTAGGAGTCCTCTGATCTGGATCTACATACTCTATGTCCTTTTAAGGGACAATGGACACTAAGTTTACACGCGATTCCTATTTTTACAAACCAATTTAGACATAATGGCCATATTCAGAGCAATAAATAAAAATAAATAAAAGTGTGTATTAAACTATTAAACTCGTCATTTCTTCAACAAACCCTTTATTGTAAACACTCTTAAGACGAAGAAGCGATTCTATAAAGTGGTCACAACCTGCGGTTTGGTGGAGAGATGAAGGAATAATTCTTACAATGTTGCAGTTGTACGTATCATATCTGGACCTCTGTCTATATAGGTTGCAGTATATACCCATATAGTGGGTTGTAATCAATGACCAATCTCTGATTACCTATACAAAGAGTTTGGATCCAAACATGTTTTACTGTTATTGTGGGGGTCCTAAAGAAAATGGGGCAAACTTAAGAAAAAAATGAAAAATGTAGAAGATTACAACATTTTAAGTCTTTTCTTGATAAATACTCGTCTAAGAAATAATAATTGCATGCGAGCACAGGGACTTTTGGCCATGCCAGAAACTTCAGAATCAGATCAATATTATTCCAGCAGTCGTACAGAAACAGTTTAATCTGAATCTACACTATTTGCGAAAGACGTGCTAAGACGTATCTATTGGGTATTGTAGCAATCAAAGATAGAAAAGGTTTTAAAATGGTTTGAGACGTAACGATTATGTAAGAACATGTTTAAAATATATGACAAGGATAGTCGTGATAAAAGTTGTAATTTATGTTCTAGCTAACTAATCTGCGCAAACTATATGTTAGTAGTCATTGACAGACGTTTTTGTTTGTCGGAAATACAAATGTTTTAAAATTGCCAACATTAGTGTTTGTTCTTGTCATTGGTTACACATTTATCTTGTCTAAATCGTGTCGAAAGATTTAAGACCACTAAACGCATATATACAGTATATGTTGCGAGTAGACAATTTTGTACACACAGATATTAAACGAGTCTTGGAAAATGCTATTGAGCGAGCCTCTGGCAAGCTTAATAATATTTTCCAAGATGAGTTTAATATCAGTTTGTAAAATATGACTTCGAGCATCATATTCTTTTTATTGCATACCGTATTTCCGACTAAAAATGTCGGTTTTGACATGTATTAGTCAAAATAGGACGTATTGTTTCTACCTACTGAATATTCATGGACAAAATATTTATAATGAAATAATTAATGAAGGTGGAACAGTGCAGCCGTTTTAGAAAGTAAAGACACAGATCTTTCAAATTCTACTAGCAAACAGCAGACACTGATCAGACGACTCCGATAGGAGCCGTCTAATATGGGTCTACCCTGTTTGAAAATGCATGAAAAGGAACGGGTAAACATGTGTAATATAGAGGAATATGTGATGGCTATATTAACTCGAATACAAGGGAGGTTATGTGATAAAATCTCATCTGCATTGTGGGCGGCCGAGATCATCTGCATTTTTAGCGGTCTAATAAAATGGAACACTGCATTTCCCTAAGGTTCCCACTGTTTAGCTGATCTCAGGAATATGTGACGAAGTAATACTATTATTGTTGTTAACATTTAGCACTAAAACAAGTGTTGCTGATTGCAAATATTACCGCCTGCTACTATAATGCGCAACGAATAGTTGTTTCTGGAATTTCTCGTCCTAAACTAGTTCAATATGTCAAACAGTTTGGATCTTAACTGATCAATATGTCAAACAGTTTGGATTCTGTTACTCATAGGTGTCTGATCTAGAACCCAACCGTTCACAAATCATATCACTAATTAGTCAGTAGTGCTATGAAGCTTAAAAGTTCTTATTGATACGAGTATATGTAAAACTTGTCTTCAGCGGTCATTCATTTATTGAACATAGGGGTCTTAGAAAGCAGGTGTATGCTGAATGAAGGGCAAAAGTGATGCAAAAGCTCCTATAGGAGCTTTTAATATTACTTTTGATCCGTTTAAGACAGGTTCTACTGTATGTAGAATTCTGTACAAATTAACCTTCTACGCCCTCATACACACAATAGGCGGCGATCAGAGTTACTGTAAGAGCCGTTGTATCATGGTCCTCTGATATCATGGTCCTCGATTGTATCATGGTCCTCTGTTTGCCTATGAAATACCATAGATCTGATGCTGCAGTCCTTAAAATGCTTAAACGTTAATTGTCCATTGGCCATTATAAAAGATATAGAATATTCATGAAGTCATGAATTCTGATATAAATACGAGTATTGATGATGTAAGGGGTTTAAAGCTGGAACCACTCCCACCATCTAAGCTGCTATTCATCTGGTAGCCATCTGTATTGGTTGGATATAAAAACCATTTTCACTCATATATCGACCGCGCCAAATATTCTGCATACCAGTATCTTATCTTCAACAGCCAAAATAATATGTAATACATTGTTTCTTGTCGATATTTATGCGTGTCCCTGTGAGCTTACATGTAACCAGTCGAACCAAAGATACGCAGTTCGCCTTCATGTGCCATCATTAGGTCACTGTTTATTACTGTCAGTTTCGGATATACAGTGTGATCTGCTCCTCTACATGCCCAGGTATGTACGTACACTCTCTTATGAACACTTACGAGTCTATAGTTGTTTTCACGGTCACCAATCACTTCAGTATTTGGTGTTTTCAGTTTTCAAGCCTCTTTAATTCTAATCATACATGGTGCATGCATCTGTAGGTCTACACTTACTACAAAACCGAAAATGGATGGTTTATTAATGTATGTTGTGGAACCTGGTTTAAGCGGCCATTCATTTATTTAACATTGAGTGTTAAAGGCAGGTGATTGCTTAATGCAGGGCAAAAGTAATGAAGAAAGCCCCTATGGGAGATTTTTGCATTATTATTGACCTGCATTAAGCTACCACTTGTCTTATAGTCCTATAATTAGACCTCTTTTGGTGGCCACTAAACCCTTCGCTGGCTACTCGCGTCAATATACCTACCGGTAAATAGTGAAGACCCTGATGAGACAGCTCCTGCAGGAGCTGTCTCATCAGGGTCTGCACTATTTACAAGTTGATTGTGCAACCAGTGCACTCCACAGCAGTGATTGCACAGCGAAATACTTGTACACAGTGAAGATGTAATTATGTAATTATACAACAGGACATGGGTAAAGAAGGAGAAATGTATTTTAAAATTCAGCAAGCGAAGGATTAACGCAGGTTCTACTGTATTGTCATATTTCCGTAATTTTTACGTAATGAAATGACGTCAGAATAGGAGTCTATATTTTTTTAAACTAATTTCGTATTAAAGAGAATGTTATTTATCGATACCATAAACGTATGTCACGTAAATAGCTCTTATCTAATAGTTCGACCACTACGGGCCTTTATCAAATAATATCATGTATGACATGATACGGGCCTTTGTCAAAGAATATCATGTATAAAGAATGACATGATGTTTTGATAAAGGCCCGTAGTGGTCGACATATTAGATCTATTTCTGTATTATCTTAATTCCTTTTTTTTAGAATAGTTTCTTCATTGTGTATTTATAAATGGCATATGAGAGCCGTCTCATCTGGGTCTACTCTTGTTTGCAATGGCGTAGAAAGGCATGCGAGTATTTATGGAGTACATAGTTACGACATGTTAGAGGTTGATACAGGTCAGCAGCAATGCATAAACTTCCCCTTGGAGCTTTCTGCATAAGTTTTGCCCTGCATTAATCAACCACCTGTCTTAAGAAAGATTCTTCTGTAATTAGGGACATCAACGGAAATCCATCGGCCCTTCGCCTGAATCTGTCATAAACTTAAGTAGATCTATGTATATAGGACGTACACGATGTTTGAACAGTCTCTATAGACGTTCTCCTTCGCGTTTTTCTTCATTTCAGAACAGAATATAACATATATAATGAATTATATACGTGCACACTATCATTTATATATATACATGTTTCATTTAAGACAGAACTGTGTCAGACATTGTTGTGAACTCTAGTAATATTTATAGTTGTTTTCCCAATTTGGAATCTGGAAGAACATGTGCGTTGATTTCCGTTAAATAAAGAGGTTTCAGGTGGGTAGGAGGGAGGGTGGGCGGGTAGGTAGGTATGTAGATGGATTGATGTTATCTTTGTCTACCAATGTGACTGTCACGTATTAACTCCTCACATATTCCTATTAAATCAAGTTGCATCATGATTATTTAACTAACTTAACATGGGGGTCCGATTTGGGCGCTGGGCTTGGGGGAGTGGTGGGAGTGGGGTATATATATAGGTAGTGACAGAACGGGCTCACTCGCTCCGCTCGTGATCCCGTTCCCGCTTCGCTTGTCACTACCTATATATATATATATATAAATTTCCTAAAAAAATAAAACCACCAGTACCACCACACAGGTGCGGGTCTAACACACATGGATAAAATAAAAAAATTAGGTAGGTAAAAGGAGGGACAGTCCGGAGGGACACGAGAAACTATTCAGGGTAGAGAGAGTGATAAAATAAAAAAGTAAGGTAAAAGGAGGGACAGTCCGGAGGGACACGAGAAACTATTGGGGGTAGAGAGAGAGGTAAAAAAAAATTAGGTAGGTAAAAGGAGGGACAGCCCGGAGGGACACGAGAAACTCCTCGGGGGTAGGAGGGTAGTAAAAAAAAAACTTACTACTCCAAAAGGAGGGACAGCCCGGAGGGACACGAGAAACTCCTCGGGGGTAGGAGGGGTAGTAAAAAAAAACTTACTACTCCAAAAGGAGGGACAGCCCGGAGGGACACGAGAAACTCCTCGGGGGTAGGAGGGTAGTAAAAAAAAAACTTACTACTCCAAAAGGAGGGACAGCCCGGAGGGACACGAGAAACTCCTCGGGGGTAGAGAGAGTGATAAAATAAAAAGGTAGGTAAAAGGAGGGACAGTGATATGAGTAAAAATTAAAAAAAACCTAAAGGAGGGACAGAGAGAAACTATCGTGGGTGGGGAAGGGTACGAAAATAAAAAAGGTGAAAGGAGGTACAGAACGCTCCTATGTCCCCACTATTAATTTAAAAAAATACCTTTAAAAATGAAGCAACCGACGGCGCCTTGCGATCCGAACCATTCCGATATATATCCCGATCTTTCCGTAGAAAACGGTCAAAATTATAGATTAACTAAAATATCAGAAATTGAAAAGATTTTAATTAACGAAAGAGATACTAGAAAATCTTTAAGAAAAAAATATAAAAGAGGAATTAACATTACGGACGGAGTAGATACCGGTTTAATATCTACAGGAGTTATTTTAGCCGGAATAGGAATAGCTATTCCAATTTTAATACCGGTACAAATAGCCGCTGCCGTATGCGGTGGAACAGGTATGTGCGTTAAATTAATAAGAAGAAAACTAATGACAAAAACGGAAAAACATTGTAACATTTTAATAGCCGCTGAAAGTAAACTTAATAGTATTAGAGATATTATATCTAAATCTTTAAGAGATGGAACTATATCTCCTGAAGAATTTAGAACAGTTTTAGTAGAAATGGAAAAATATACTAAACTAAAAGAAGAAATAAGATCAATTAAAAAAGTAGATAAAAATGAAATAATAACCGATGAGGAAAAAAAAAAATTAATAAAAAAAGGAAGGGAAGAAGCGATGAACAGTATACAAAACAGTTTAAAAAAGGAATAATTTATACAATTAAAAATAATTATATCACTAATTATAATTATAGATATGAAAATCCCCCACCAATTTATTCCGAATAAAAATGGCTGAAGGCGGATATGATTTTGAAAATCCTATGTTTGATAAAGATGATTATGATCATGAAGATGAAGAAGAAGAAACATCTTTTATTGATCATGAAAGACAATTTCAACGTACGTTGAATACTCAATATAATGAATTAGATAATCTATCAGGACCAGACGGGGAAAGAGAAACTCATTCTTTGTTAAATAAATGTTTAAAGCAATTTTATGATAGAAATCAAGAACCACTAAATAATAGGAATATCAAATTGTATATAACACCCGATGAATATGGAAGACCTTTATTTGGTGTGGATGATAATAATGAAAATTACCCCCTATCATTTTACAAAGGTACAAACCCTGATGCTATAATGAATTTTTATTCATTTGACACACTTCAAGGGAAATATGGTGTTGATTTTATTAGACACGTTTTAGGAGTAGAAGATTATGATCCTCATAGTACTAGAGTTAGAAAGGGTAGAAAGGAATTAAAACAACTAATTGATGCAAATAATAAAATTCGACCAGAAGAAATTCCGATGCAAGATCTTTCTTCCGAACGAGACATACGAGATTTAACAGATACCGTTGAAACAAATTTTGACAATTCAGAACTAGTAATTGATGAATTAGAACAGGTATATAATATACCTAAGAGAGAATATGATGCCATTATGAAAGCGATGACAACGGTTAAAGAAGAGATAGCACATGAATTAGCAAAACTTAATGAAACAAATAAACATATAGCAAAAGAAGAAGAAAAATTAGAACAAGCTAAAGCAAACAATGATGAAGATCAAATAAAAGAGATAAAAAAACGAATAATAGATTTAGAAATTGAGAGAAGTTCTAGATTAGAAGTGATTAATACTAATAAAGAAAAATTAAGAAGTCAATTAAATAGAATAAAAGAAACTATACGTAAAATATTAAGAGAAGACACGACATTAGCCGAAAGAATAAAAACTTTATTCAGGGAACAAGGAATTACGATAGTTAGTATTTTAACCGCATTCGGAATGATTATCGGTGTTATCGTAGAAGCCGTTATACCCGGTGGAGGAGGAGGATCTACAACTCCAAAACCCCCGCCAAAAGGCGACGGCGTGAAAGATTGGATAAAAAAACAATTATCTAATATCGGAAAATTATTAGCTAAATTAGCCGCTAAAGCGGCAGCGGCATTACCGGGAATAATAGGGGCTATCGTATCGTGGTTGTTATCCGCAACGGGTAAAGTCGTTAATTGGCTAGCTAATAATCTATGGGTTTTATTAGTTTTAGTTATCGGATTATTATTTACGGCGGCGAAAGAGTATCTCAACGATAAATAAATAAAAACGTAAGACCTACCGCTATACTTCCTACTATTATTGCCGTTTTATTATCTTCGTGTTCTGATACTTCCTGTTTTACTTCTGGTTTTATTTTAGGTTCAGCTTTTTTAATTATTTTATCTATATTTGGATTAATCCAAACTGGATTAGTACGTTTAGTAGGTGTTCCATCTATTACGTTAGAAGTAGATTTACTTATAGAATTAACGTCATCATTAATTCCTAAATCTTGTTCTTCGGTCGATACTACAATTTCATTATTATACCCGACAATAGTTCCTATTTGTAAAATCATATCGCTCGGAGACATATAAAGTCCTAGTCCGTAACTGTAATTAACTTTACTTCTAGCGTATTTTAAAACATTTTCGTATCTAGAAATCTGACTAGGTAAATCTATAGGACTATTTATAGCATCTTGTATATTCGCTAAGAATTGTTTTTGAGCATCAAAACCGGTTCCTACCTTTAAAATTTCTACTCTAGTTTGACTTTGAGATCCTAGTAAAGCCCATACGTATATTCTAATACTTTCATTTATTCTAACTAATCCAGTATGCGTAAATCCGTTAGATTTATCTAATAAAAAAGTAGTCCAAGCGTTACTAATATTTGTAGTGTGAGTTATAGAATCTTTTGGATTATAAATTGGACCGGGTTTATTCAAATTCCAAGATAGATTTTTTTCTACACTTAAAATTCTACTAATTTCCTGTGCTCTATTTCCATGAAAATGTTCAATATGATCTGTTCTTAAAAGTCTTTTAATTTCACTTCTTTTTTGTTCTGTAGTTAAAGAATAAATTTGAGTATAAGTACCGAGACCTTGGTAACCTCCTTTATCTAATTTTTGTCTCCAATTAGTATCTAAAGAAACTTTAAACTCGTTACATAATTTTTGATACGCGGCTTTATCGTAACTATTTTTATAATAACAAAAAGATGGATCAGTAGGAATTGGACATTTTAATTCTTTTATTATTCTTGATATACAGTAATAAACGTGAAAAGTATAAACCGTTTTTGTTAGATCGGTAGTTTTTTCTAAATGATCTTCGTAACTTACTCCGCATCCAGCTGTAGCGCACCAAACTGCAAAATTTAATTGACATTGCCACCAATCGAAATGAGAATTTAACCAAGTATTCCAAGGATCGTTAGAATGTAAAGTAGGATTTTGATATTTTTGAAATATATCTGGAAAAATTACAGGAAAACTTTTATCTTTATTAACGTACATATCTTGTTTGATAAGGTTTATATTTTTAAGTTTATAAGCGGCTCCCGATTTATAAGATACGTTCGGATTAAATTTAAATTCTTTTGGGATTGACATTTTTTAAACATAAAAAATGCATCATACAATTTCTAACATTGATAAAACTATTAACTTACAACAATATATAGATAATAGAAATGGAAATAAATGTATCGGATTGAAATGTATTACGTACGGTGTAGGTTGGTATAATATCGTTAACGAATATGTACAAAAGGTGGGCGAGAGACCTATTCAAATTCCAGATGGTTATTATAGTTTTCAACAATTATCGGATTTTTTAAAAACTTATAATATTACCTTAACTGTTAACGAAACTAATGGAATAGCGTCGTTAATTACTACTCAAGAATTAAGATTAAGTAAAGATTTGAACTCTATATTAGGATTTGATAAACGTAAATTTATAGCTAATGATATACACATCGGTGATAAAAGTATAGATTTCGCTATCTATAAATCGTTGTACGTTCATTTGGAACAAGTTAGTACTTCTCATAATTTTCTAGACGGTAATCCTAGTACCTTGTTAGCTGTTATTCCCGTAGAAAATAAAGAATTCGGAGATATAACTACGATTAGATTCGAACATCCCGAATATAAAAGTTTAATTAATGACGCTATAACCGAATTAAAATTAGAAATAAGGGACGAAAATAACAAAAAAATAGTTAATCGTCTACCGGTTAATTGCGTTTTAGAGTTAAAAGATTATCCTTTAAAATGAGTATATTCGGAACTAAGAAAAATATAAAATACGAAGATAATTCGGAATTAAAAGAAGAAATTAAAAAAATTAATAAAGTTATAATCGATCAAAAAAACTATTTAGAGAACACCGTAATACGAAATGTTATTTCTGGTCATATTTCGGATTATCATGAGCTTAAAAAAGTAATTAGAAACGAAAAAGAGATAATCGTATACGCGGAAAGTTCCGGGATATTATATAAAGGAAAAGTATTTAGTTTCGGTAACGGAGGTAAAGATAAAAATGTTGGTTTAGTATTGGGAAGTTGGGGTAAAATACTTAAAATTTCTATATCTACTCAAAGAACTAACGAGGGTTCGAAGTTTTTCGACAACGAAATACACGTAATGTTAACTATCGATGGAGTAGAAAAACCGGAATGTAGTATTAAAACTAACGATTTACCTATAAATTCTATCTATATAAATCCATATTTTTTAGTTTCTCCTCTTAACGTAATTAATTTTATTAGTAAATCTAATAATCCTACGTGTATTAATACGGTGGTATCTATTATAATTAAATTAGTAGTGGATGACGAATACATTAAAAGAAATATCATTAATTAAATTATAATATTAAAAATGAGTATATTTGGAACTAAAAAAATAATATATAAAGGTGTTAGTTCTAATAATTCAGAACTTGAAAAAGAAATTAATCATGTGAGGCACGTTTTAGTTCCGCAGTTATCTAATAGACAACATGCCGATAATTTAGCGCTGAAAGAAGAAATTAATAAATTTAGGGGCGTAGTTCCGCAGTTATCTAATAGACAACACGCCGATAATTTAGAAAGGAAAGAAGAAATTAATAAATTGAGGGATAGTATTAGTACGAAGAAGACGATAAGCATATGCGCCGAAAGTAAGGGTGCATTAAAGGACGGAAAAGTATTTAGTTTCGGTAACGCCGGTAGAGAAGAAGGGGTCGGTTACGTGACGGGAAGGACCGGTTTGATAATGGGGTTAGGGTTATCGAGTAAAAGAACGGACAATGATAATGTAGCCATTGCGGTATCTATTAATGGAATTGAACAACCGAAATATGGCGTGTCTTTGGGTATTTTTCCGAGCGCCGCGGCACGTTTCGCTATACCGTTACAGATTGAACCTCTCGACGTAATCAATTTCGTTTCTAAAACATATAATTCTACGTGCGTTAATACGGTTGCGTCAATGATAATTGAATTATCGTACTAAAAAAAACCCCTTAAAAATGTCTTCCTACGGCGAAAAATTAAATCCTTACAGAAAAATTAGGGAACCTAGAGGAGTAAAAGGGATTAGACAGAGCGTCGTAATAACTAATAATCCTTCTACTATCGATCAGAATCAACAGTTATTAGTGAGATTCCCTAATCTAAGTAGTAACGACGTTATAGTACCCGGAACGGTTAGATTAGCTTTCGAAATAGAAATTAAATCTACGGACGTAAATTCTACTATATATCAAAACATAGGAAGATCTATAATTAAAAAAACTACCATTCGTATAAGCGGAAATGAAGTTATGTCAATCGATGATAGCGATATTTATCATTGTTACGTCGATTTATGGAAAACGCCTACCGAACGCGCGAACATGGCTTATCAAGGTCTTGGTAAAGTAAACATGTTAAAACACAGAGTTGGAGCGGGAAATGCCGGTGCGGACAAAGAAGACGAAGCTATAGCGGACGCGTATAAAAATAGATTTTGTATTCCGTTAGACTTCGAACTATTAGAAACGCATATGCCATTTTATCAGTCCGGTCTCGGCGATAGACTCGAATACGAACTTACTTTCAACGATTATAATAAAGTTATTAACTCGACGGATAAAGATGCGAGTTATAAAATAAGTAATATTTGTTTAGAATTCGATATGGTTTCCGACACCGAATTATCTAGACAAATAAGACAACAAGTTTCCGGTAAAATGGTTATTTTGTACGACAGAATACTAAGACATAGGAAGATAACTAAAAATAAGTCAGATACTTTATGGAACATTAATTTAAATGTTCCGGCTAGAAGTATGAAAGGGGTCCTGATGTTATTCGAGGATCCCGAAAGAACGAACACCGAAACTTATTTCAATCCAAAAATAACGAAAGTAGAGATTACGATAGAAGGAGTTCCGAATCAACTATACAGTCAAGGAATGAAAGCTTATCAACAATGGGACGAAATAAATAAATTTTTTGCTATGAATTCTAAACGAAATAAAATAACGAATTCCGTTTTAAAAGATACGGTCTTCACTAATACGACAATTGAAAAATATCTTACCAGTAATTACGCGTTATGGCTCGATTTACGCGCAACGGATGATAACTCGCTACACGGTTCGGGAAGGCGAATTGAGAATGCCTCCGAAGGAATTACGATACAAATAACGAAAGAAGGAGGAGAAGACGAATTAATAAACCTTTATCTATTCGTTATACAAGACGCGCAAATTAATTTTGAAGATGGAAGATTTAAAGAAGTTAATTATTAATTATTAAAAAATGGAGCTACCGAAATTTCCTCATTCGGCGATTATATGCGGTCAAACGGGATGCGGGAAGACGGAGTTCGTACTCGATCTTCTAGAAAATGAATATTATAAAATATTCGAATACATAGTTATATTGTGTCCTACTATTCTATGGAATAAAGCTTATAAAAATCGTGAGTGGATCGGAGATGTCAGGAAACCTAAAACAAAAAATATAATAATCGTTAATCCTATCGTTAATGAAGAAGAGAAACTACAAGAATTATTAAGAATGTTCTTTAATAAATACGCCGGTTATTCGACGTTATACGTTATTGACGATTGTAGCGCTACGAAAGAATTAACTAAAAAAAAGGACATGCTTTCGGAATTAGCTTTTTCCGGTAGGCACGCGGAACAATCGGTATGGGTTATATCTCAGAGATACAATTCCGTATTAAAAGATCTGAGAGAACAAACTAAATGGGTTTGTATGTTCTACATGAAAGATAGAGACAGTTTCGAAAATTGTCTAAGAGAAAATGACGTTATTCCTACTATGGAAGAACGTCAAAGAATTAAAGAAGAACTAAAAAAAAAGAAGCATCGTAAATTAATATTGATAACGGATCAACCTACGAATTATTGGTTAGTAGATTAAGCATTTGCTAAAAGCATTAAGCATTTGCTAAAAGCATTAAAGCATTTGCTAAAAGCATTTGCTAAAAGCATCAAGCATTTGCTAAAATCATTAAAGCATTTGCTAAAAGCATTAAGCATTTGCTAAAAGCATTAAAGCATTTGCTAAAAGCATTAAAGCATTTGCTAAAAGCATTAAAGCATTAAAGCATTTGCTAAAAGCATTAAAGCATTTGCTAAAAGCATTAAAGCATTTGCTAAAAAGCATTTGCTAAAAAATGCTATTGGAAATACTAACAATTATAACAAATACTACGGTCTTATCATTAGTCGGATATGTGATATTTAATTATTTTAAATTGAAAAATATATTATATAAAATGAACGCCGAAGAATTATTAACCGAAGTAACTGGAAAAGATGTTGAAGATGTTGAAGAAGAAAAAAAACGTGAAAGATTATCGGCTATTGTAGCCGGTGGCAGTAGTAAACAATATCTCGGAAGAGAGTTACAACTCTCGGATATCGACGAAATGACATTAGAACAAATAAACAAACTATACTGTAGATACGAAGCTAGATTAGGAGCTAGTATGACTAAAACGTTAGGTAATGCTTTTATTAATTTATATGTCATGAGCGTTTCAAAGTATTTTAACGTTGATAATCCTCCTAAACTAATACAAGACTTAGAGGAAGATCCTTTTATTAATCACGCTTTGACTACTTCATGTTGCGAACTATATTATAAATACGGAATGTATTTAGCGCCTTTTACCGCGATGTTAACGACGGTAAAACATATTCGATTCGACAAGAGTGATCAAGATTTAGATATAAAAAATGAATAACGAAGAAAAAACTAAAGACCCGAAACGAGTAGCCGCGGGTAAGAAAGGTGTAGAAGCTAAAAAATTAAAAGCCGAATTAAAAAGAAAAGAAATAACGAAAGATTCTGATGATGATTCTTTAAAAAAATCGAAACACGAGGAGAAACCAAATTACGTACCATTATATATATCAATAGGAGTTGTCGGATTAGGATTATATTTTTTCGTAACCAAATCGGAACCTAATCGGAACCAAAGCGTAACCAAAGCGGTCGCTTCCATCGAAAAGGAAAAGAAAGAAGAATATGACCCGTTCGAATTTAATTAATTTTTTCCTTTTAAAAAATGTCTGCAGATGAAAAACAAATAGTGAATACGTTATATCACGCCGGAGTAGAAACGATATTAACGGTCGGATATTCCGAAATAGGTAGAAAACTATTTAAAAGACAACCACCTAAAGTAGATTTTAATATGAGCGATATCGTAATGTTATCTATAGATATATTACTCGCGATGGTAACTAAAGATATGTTAGTTAAACAGGGTATTATACCGGCTGATATTATGAAGTAGTTTTTTATTTTTAAAAAATTGGAAAGAGTAATACCAATTAAAGTATGTGTAAAGTATGATTTCTTATATTTAGATGTTGAAGATTATTCAAATTACATGGTTCCTAATAAAGAAAAGAAAAGTAATTTTTTACCTATTGTTACCGGTATTTTATTAACAGGTTTAACTATTTGGGAAATTATTAAGTTGATTCCAGCTCCAGTAGAATATCGACCTCAAAGTAAATGGGAATCCTAGTTTTATTTTTTAATTAAATAAATGGCGAGCGCGATAGCGATGATGGTTGGAGGAGCTATTACGAGTGCGTTTGCTTTTAGCGGTAGTAATTATTTATTTAAAAAAATAGATGGTGATTCGAATGAAGAAAGAGAAAGGCACGATAAAGCGATGGAACAATTAGAACGGGAACAAGCGGATTGGAATAAAAAAAGAACTCAAAGATTAGATTATATTAATGAGGTGATGAAAAAAGAACATCACTCCGAGAAAACATTTGACGATGTCGATACGGCTATGAAACAGTATTATTATTCGACCGGAAAAGAACTTCAAGCGTTACCACCGGAACCTAAATTAAGCGATTTTTATACTCCATCTGAAGACCAAAAGAATAGAGAACTCGTTTTCGTTATCGGTGGCATGGCATTAACCGGGTTTGTCGCTTGGAAATTATATAATTGATTTTCTATATTAAATAAATGAGCGCACAAGAGCAAAGTAAAGCACAAATGCAAAAAGAAATCACGGAAGAAGAATTTGAAGAAATGTTAAAAGAACAAAGCGAATATAATACAAAGAAATGGTCCGATTTGGAAAAAAATAAAATCTATACAATCGTTGACTATATAACAGTTCAAACGAGAAATGGCGAAAGTACGATATTAACTCTCAAAGGCGATGTAAAAGTGTGGTGTCCTTGGCACCTCGCTACTAAGATAGAGGATAAAGATCCACCTTTTTACGTTAGACCGCTCGGATTGAAACCGTGTAAGAATAACAAGAAGAATAAATATCACGCTTATGATTTAATTTTCCCGTGAAAATGGAAAAAATATACTATAGTCCTAAAGGATTTTGGAAAGGTAAGACGGCCGTTAGTAAGTTAGCTAAAGAAGCCAAAGTTAGTAATAAACGAGCGTTAGAATTTCTAAATAAACAAGCTGTGTGGCAGATATATTTACCCGAACCTAAAAAGATAATACGACCAAAATTTGACGTGTCTGCGAAGAACGAAGTACATCAAGCCGATTTGCTGTTCTTACCTTTTGATAGAGTTAAAAATAAAACGTATAAGTACGCATTGACATTAGTAGATGCGGGAACGAGATATAAAGAAGCCGAACCATTGACATCGAAAGACAGTAAAGAAGTTGCCGCCGCTTTTGAGAAGATTTATAAAAGACATTTGAACTATCCTAAACTATTACAAGTTGACCCAGGTAGCGAATTTATGGGCGTTGTTTCTCAACTAATGGCTAAACGTAATGTTAAAATAAGAAGAGGTAGAAGAGAGATACATAGAGATCAAGGAATCGTAGAGAGATTTAATAGAACTTTGTCCGAAAGATTGTTCGGTTATCAGTACGCTAAGGAGATCGAAACGCGGGAAAGAAATAGAGAATGGGTTAAGAGATTACCGAACGTCGTTAAGGCTTTGAATAATGAGACGAAAAAACCTTCTCCAATTATAACGAGAAAAGTTGATACTGAAATATGTCCACTCGCGAACGTTAGATATTTATATCAACCCGGAGAATTAGAAGGAGGTGGTAAGAGAAGAGCTACCGACCCAATATGGTCGGTCGATATTCATAATATAGATTATCATATTATTACGCAGGGGATAAGAGTTTATTATTTGAAATCTCCCGCACCACAGAGAGGTTTCGTTAAAGAAGAACTTCTTATCGTTCCCGCTGATACCCATACCCGTACGTCGTAATTCCATCTGACGATATATATCTTTTGGTATCGTGTGGAGAAAGCGTTATTTTATTTACCGTCACTCCGTATATATTGTGGTTATGGGATCTTAGCATGTTCATTTTGTGAGAGTATCTTTTTCTATTAAATAATGCGTCTTTATAGTTTTCATGGGTTATTTCTTTTTCAATCACATATTTTTTTGTTCCTTTCGATTTTTTTATAACTCGTTCATCCGCTCTCAATACCGAATATAGTTTAGGTCTTAGACCTACATATTCGGCTATCGGAACACCCGCGCATTCGTCTTTAAATTTCCCTATTACTTTTTTATTTTTTTCATCGTGTAAGAAGTGATCTTTAGGATAATCGGATAGATCATATTCATCTTTCATTTCTGACATATCTTTATAAACGTCTTCGGTTTTTATTTCTACTAATAAACTATCCGTGTCGGTGTAAAGTAATATACAATTTTCATTATATCTTTTTTTCAATGTGTTGTAATACCAATCGTACATTAACTCTTTCGATAAATCTAGAATAGAGAATCCTACATAAATCGGTTTGTCTAATTTTAATTTTGTTTTATTTACATGTACTGCTGACAGTTTATCAGAGAATTTAACACGTCTGTTAAAATTTGGTTTTGCAATTGTTTTTCTAAGTTTTTCATTTTGACTTCCATCCGTTTTTATAAGTTTTATATCTACTCTTTTTCGTATATTTTCCATAGTTTTACCAAATACTGAACAATTCATTAATTTATAGAAATCTTTTTCAAAATCTGATTTAGCTAGTTTCCTTAGTTCTGTATTGAGGCGGATATACGGTTCCATCCAAGGTTTTTCATTGAACTCGAGGATTCTATGATATTTTGTTACTTTTAAACCTAGTTTCTGATATAAATGTAGATTCCTATAGTGTACTACATACTTTTTCTTATTCATTAGATTAGGTATAAGCTTTTCTACCTTTAAAATACTTTTATTATCTAGTATTTCTTTTTGATATTCTGAAAGCCATTCTTCTTTCACGGAAAGTTTTTCTGGAGCTAACGGATAATCGTTATGTTCTTTGTGTAATTCTTTAGGATATTCTAAATCAACTTCTAAGATCCATCCTTTATTTTTAGGACGCTTCTTAACTTTACTCGGATTAACCCATTTGAAACCGGAGTACGGAAGTGGTCTTGACATCGCATGACCGTATAAATTATTTGCATCTAGATACATTATGTAATTATTTTCTTTATCTTTATCGTAACCTTCTATTAAAGGATTATTAGCTTTCGCGTATCGTTTTGAAACCATACTTATTCCACCTCTCATTCCTTTTTCTATAAAGAGATGCATATCTATATCAGTGAGTAATTCTAATTTTATTTTAGTTTGTTTAAGAAGAGCATCCCAGGATAATCCTGGTGCCGTGTAATAATGTAGAGGATCTAATTTATAAGTTTTCATACAAGTTTTTCTAAATGTTTGAAATATATCGGCTAGTAAGAGAACATCCGTTTTTAAATATAGATCATGATAATCACCTATATTTTTACAGTCGTATTCTTTCCATACATTATGAGCATGGTCATAATCTCCTCGTTTGATATTTTTATCCGATAGAGAACTAAAAAACTTTTCTATAGGAGGTAATTTAGTTTCATTAAATCTATCAAAAGAATCTATATATTCGTACGGATAAACACCTTTACGCAAAAGTAAATCAGTCTTATCATGAAATTGTCCTTTAATTATTTTGAATTTTTTTTTATCCGTTGCGTCTACTAATTTCTCTAATGATGATGGCATAAATTGAAAACTGTCTAAGAATTTTAATTGTCCAATACTAAATGAAATATATTTTTCTGTATTATTCGCTATACAAGAAATCTTCTCACTAGAAGTCGTATGTATCTTTTGCATTATAAGATGAGAATCATAACCTTTTAGATTATGAAAGACAACGGGTATTTTAGTTGAATATGGTTTTATCTTTAGTTTTAAGTTACACGTTTTATGCGCTGCACCTCTGTATTCACCCGTGAAATGACAGTGGTCTCTAACTTTATCTTTTAATATTTCTTCTTCGCATATCCAACAATCAGTCGCGTTTTTAAAATCTTCCGTATTTTGTTTTGTCATAATCATTGGTTTAGGATGTTTAAATATATCGTTAATATTTTCTACTTCTTTTTCTAAATGATTTAGAAAGATTTCTGCGGTATTTTCACCTCTATATATAATAGCTTCTTCTTTTATTTCACCATCATATCTAACAACTTGATATCCGAACCCGCATGCTTCGTGCTCACTAGTTATTTCCGTTCTATCTCCTTTTTCTTCTGATTTAGGTTTTATTATACTTTCAAAATCTGCATAGATTACGTATGGAACTGGCATTTGGTTTTGATTATTTTTAAATATAATTGTATCACCTTTTTTAGGCATTTCTATTCTTAAAGGCGTTTTATTTATTCCTTCACAATCTTCTTTATGTTTAGTAAGTAAATTTTCTTTTGAGAAGCAATATAGACATCTATCACAGAAGTGTGTTTTTCCGTCGTGCTTATTGTTTTGATTGCAAATTAATCTGCTAAAATTTTTAATCCAACAGTAATGATATTTTGTATCTTCTGAAATTAACATTAAGTTTATTCTTTTAATATCTTTTGGTTGTTCAGAAATATAGTACGGAAATAATAACTTTGTATATCCGTATACATTTATTGCGAGATTATTTTGTTTTTCTAATTTTGATACCTGCGTTAATGGTGTAGGAGTATCGATATCTTTTGTATTAAGAATATTTTTATAATCGGGATAAGATGAGGGTCTATCAGAATTTTTAGATGCGGGATAAAGTGCGGAAACTATTGATCTGAATAAACACGCATCATCTTTATTTTTTACATTGATTATTGCTTGCTTCTTTTTTAAAAAGATTGGTAGGTCTATATACGAAGAACCTTTTAACGGTTCGTATTTTGCTATATTCAAATACAATATTTTACAGTGATCAATTTCTAAACCTGAAGCTGTGTTTGTGAATTTCTCAATCCATACTTGTAAATAAGAAGTTTGTTCATTATAATGTTCTTCGATATTTTCATCATTTAATACGGCAGCTTGTAGTCCATGATTTGAAGCGTCAACAAATTTCTTATTACCGTTTTGTTCATCATGAAAAAATTGAAGAGAAAGACCTACCGAAAACTTAATACCATTATATTCTTTTATGTCTTTTTTGATTTGATCTATTATAATAGATTTTTCATCAGAAAATAATATATAGGGATCTTTATAATTACTAGCGTCAATTTCGTACGTTTTGAAATAATTACATTTTGGTTTATCTACTAATTTAATAGATTCCATTTATTAAGGTTAGTTTTTTAATTAAGTATAACAAATAATTGTTTTTTATTTTAAATAAATGGAATGCGAATTCTCTAAGGTCGGAAGCGATAAACGATGTTTTAAAAGACCCGTAAAATGGTCTATATATTGCGCTATACATAAATTTCTGATGAAAAATGATAATGTGAAACCGTGTATATATTGCGGGAAAAGGACTTATTCCAAATTGCAAATCTGCAATAAATGCGGGTCTAATAAAATAAGAGTGAACTGTAGATATCACGAGGTAATCAAACCATATAATGAAGAAGTTAAAAGATTAATGAATATAGAAATTAATTAAATAACAAATAAAAAACAGAAATGTACATTTACCATTCATTACAAATTTCTTTTATTATTTTTATGTTTTGTGTAATAAAACTAACTGGAACATCACATCGTAGTAAAATATCAAATTCCGACACTAATTCATACAATATGATCAGTGACCTGCATTTTTGTTGAGAATAAAAAATATTATGATTTTGTAAATACGATTGTAGTTCTTTATTTGGAATTGTTTTTTTAATTACTTTCAAAAGTTCTCCTTGTTGAGATGCTATGAAAACTAAATGTCTGTTGTTGCTGCTTTCTAATTTATTTAAATCTTGTAGACTATGGATAATCGTTTCTTCGCTCGTGATATCGATGTTCACTTGTCCCTGGTACTGTCTGTCTTCGGAATAGGAGTTCTGGAGGCGTTGTTTAATCCGTTCTTTTTTTGTTTGTTTATTTTGTTTCTTTTGTTGTTTCTTGGTTGATTTGGCTGCCATGGTTAAAAGTCCTTCGTATTCTTGCGAAAAGGTTTCGTTCCATCTCTTTATTACTTGATCTTCTGGATATGTGTCGAGTAGATAGCTGGTGAGTTTTTGTAAGTCTGTTCTAAGATTTGTTGCTTGTTGACTGTCCCTGAAAGTAGAAAATACAGAAAATACATATTTATGGTTTCACCGTTATGAAAAATAACGGTGTAAGGGTAAAAAATATTAGGGTAGATTTGTAAGGGTAAAAATATAAGGGTAGATTTGTACCAACGCACCGTTATGAAAAATAACGGTGTAAACATAGATATTGTCTAGTTTATCTTGCTATGTGAATGCACATAAATGTGGTATAATAATAACACATATTAAGTTAATAGTGAAATGCTCACTTTTTGATCTATATTCATCAATGTATAGATATGTGCAGAAACAAACTCACTAGCATCTAACTTAACTGTTGCATAATTTGACCTCGATTCAGGTTTATGAATGCACACGCTACATCGCATGTATACTTGCTTTAAAATGTTATCTATACGTCGTAGAAGCAATTACACGACTGGTGAAACGATGTTTCAAAAGAAATATGTACTTACATAATTATTATAGGTGTTTATTTCCTAAATGAACACGCTAGTCTTCAATGCGTTGCAGGGCGGATATGACTTTGTGTACAAATCAATAACCTTGCCACGTTGGCAAACGATAGGATGGGAGTAAAACTCTCGGTTGCGGCTATATTATCCGGCGACGGGTAATTTATCGGGGGGTATCAGAGAACGCAATAATACTCAAATATTTTACAAATTTGTCCTATTTATTTTATTTTTATCACCTTATTATATTATTATTATTAGTATTATTATTATTATTATTATTATTATTATTAGTAGTAGTAGTAGTAGTATTATTATTGTTTTTATTATTATTATTATTATTATTTTTATTATTATTATATTATATATAGGAGCGTTCTGTTTTTACTTTAAAGTTCGGTGTCCCTTTTTTTATTTTCGTACCCTTCCCCACCCACGATAGTTTCTCTCTGTCCCTCCTTTAGGTTTTTTTTAATTTTTACTCATATCACTGTCCCTCCTTTTACCTACCTTTTTATTTTATCACTCTCTCTACCCCCGAGGAGTTTCTCGTGTCCCTCCGGGCTGTCCCTCCTTTTGGAGTAGTAAGTTTTTTTTTTACTACCCTCCTACCCCCGAGGAGTTTCTCGTGTCCCTCCGGGCTGTCCCTCCTTTTGGAGTAGTAAGTTTTTTTTTTACTACCCCTCCTACCCCCGAGGAGTTTCTCGTGTCCCTCCGGGCTGTCCCTCCTTTTGGAGTAGTAAGTTTTTTTTTTACTACCCCCTCCTACCCCCGAGGAGTTTCTCGTGTCCCTCCGGGCTGTCCCTCCTTTTACCTACCTAATTTTTTTTTATCCATGTGTGTTAGACCCGCACCTGTGTGGTGGTACTGGTGGTTTTATTTTTTTAGGAAACTTATATATATATATATATAGGTAGTGACAAGCGAAGCGGGAACGGGATCACGAGCGGAGCGAGTGAGCCCGTTCTGTCACTACCTATATATATGGGGTCCAGGTATGTAGTCAGTTTGGGTTGAGCATAACTGATGTCTTCTTTTTGCTAGTGCCTTTTTTTTTATTTCTGTCGGCGACAGGAATACACCGGTTGGTTTAATCTGATAATACCATGATATCTAGGGACGGGCCGATTTCTAATGTTGGTAAAACTTGTGGTCCAACCCTTTTGTAATGTCAGCTATATTACATACATAAAGTATTGTCTACATGATTTAACTGTATATTGTGTTCATGAAGGTTTATATATTGTTGACAATTTACATTAAAATAGGATTAAACATATTCATACACGTAACACTACATCCGAATCGTTCAAGTTTCTATCTTATCAGGCACGTTACTAGAAATTTAGTGCTTTATGTGTTAGCAAATGGTTACGATCGAGTGAACTGTGGCATTAGACACAATTCTGCCTATCTAAGTTGATAACAAACATTGTGAACACTACTGGATAAGTCTGATTAATAAGACATTTAGATTAACTCTTTTAGCGCCAAATAGTTTGCGTCTGCACACACTGTCGTCTGCAGAAGTGTCGGCGTGCATTTTTCTTACTTTTTTCTCAGATCATCTGAGGAATGGCGAACAGCTGGATCCTGATGAGACGCCGAGTAAGTCGGTGTCTCATCTGGATCCAAACTGTTTGTTAGATACCGTCTGATATTGGTCTACTCTGTTTACAAAGGCTTGGAAAGGCGTCTGTATCAGGTAACGGGGTAATCCTTCAGTCCATAAATACGCATTTGCAAACAGAGTAGACCCAGATCCTATAGGAGCCGTCTGATAAGGGCCTGCTCTGTTTGCTGTTGATTTAATATAGATATGATTCTACAGTTTCTGCCATGGCCAAACATTTATGTTTCCATTTGCTATAATAACAATGAATCTAATTATATTTATGATGTTGTTTGTTTCTCTCATGAATATTTAAGGTGTAAAGGATTAAAATGACCGCATAAATCTAGTTATTACTTGTTTTCAATACATGTTGACAGGTAGCAGTATAGAACTGACCTGCTGATGTATGTAGAAGTGAGAAATTACAATAGACCTTGCTGAACATTAAAACATTCATACAGGAGGATTTGTTTTAAACAAAAATGCTATCTATTTACTATGATAGGAGCCATTATGATTTTCCTCATGAACATCAAAAAGTCAGCTTGAGACTGCTACCTGTGCATATATTTACCTTAACCTTTACAGTGCGTGACATGGTTCACTAATGTTCTTTGCAAACAGTGTAGACCCAGATGAGAGGGCTCATAGAGGAACCCTCTCATCAGGGTCTGTACTGTTCGTCATGTTACAATTTTCTTTAGAAAAGAAATCCCTAAATATTCACCATAAGGTTGGCATGTTTGAATTTTGGAATAGTCCATTTGAAAATTCAGCGTTGTAAAGGTTAATGACTGCCAGGCTTGTTTCCACTAGATACATTACCATGAGAATGAGCCAAGCTGTCATAACGGTCACCTGTCATAAAACAAACCATATAGCATAAACAGATGTTTTCTTCAGAGTTCAACTTTCTGGAAGAAGTACCCTCTAATGGTAAATGTTATTAAACTCCCTAAGTATTCATGTAAGAACTAACGTATGTGTGAATATTAAATCAGTTGAATGTCATAACAACATACAAACAAGAGAATGTTTGGCAATGGAAACTATGGAATCAGATCTGGGCAGACCCTACCAGAGTCGTCTGATCTGGATCTATTCTGTTTGCAAAGGCGTTAAAATGTGTATCTATGAAGTAACGAGTTTACCATTTCCAATTTTAAACTCTCGCAAGCCGATACATTGGATATATTGGAGGTATCGGTTGGAAGGATATACGAATTATACCATATACAGTAAAACCTCGATTATCCGAATTTTCGGTATAGAAGAATTTAGACCCTTTTAGGCAGGTGGCTGCTTAATGCATGGTGAAAGTCATGCAGAAAGCTCCTAGAGGAGCTTTCTGCATGACGTTCACCATGCATTAAGCTGCCACCTGTCTTAAAGGTCGATAATAATACGTATTTTAGTGTTCGAATAATCGAAGTTTTACTGTACGAAAAACGAAAAAAAAATTAATGTAAGAAGATCTAGCAGGGAATAGGGCGTGTTTTAATTAAGTAGCAGACTCTTAGATACATGTCTATGGATTGTTTAATTAAGTAGCTTAATCTTAGATAGACATCTATCGAGTTCTAATTAACTTACTTTGAGATACATGTATGTTCATTGTTCTAAGTTTAGATCACATTTGCAAAGGAAAAACTGCTGCATTAAAGGCATTTTAGCCCATTCTTTATGACGTCTAAGTACCGTAAACATCGATAATCCCAACGTTAGTGTAGAGAAAGTTTGAGAACATAATTATTAGGTGACTGCTTAAAGAGTTAAGACATGCAAACAGTTCACTGAAGAGCTTTCGGCGTGATGTTTACCCCGTATTAATTACCGTATTGGGGCCCAGTGTCCCTTAACACATTCCTTCATGAATATTCGTGTAAGATATAATGACGCCTTGAATGGTTGATTAATTTGGTAAAATAGTGCATGAACACATGACTATTTAGCAATGGCAGAATCTGTAAACTCATAATACAGTAAAACTTCGATTATTCGAACACTAAAATACGTATTATTATCGACCTGTAAGACAGGTGGCAGCTTAATGCATGGTGAACGTCATGCAGAAAGCTCCTCTAGGAGCTTTCTGCATGACATTCACCATGCATTAAGCAGCCACCTGCCTAAAAGGGTCTAAATTCTTCTATACCGAAAATTCGGATAATCGAGGTTTTACTGTATATATTATATCAGCAAAGAGAGCAGATCCTGATCAGACGGCTCCTATAGGAGCAGTCTGATCTGGGTTTATACTGTTTGTAAAGACATAAAAAGGCGTATTTGTGGAGTAAATGGTTAAAAAGGCCAATGGCAAACGGTGTATGTCAAGATCAGAGGTCTGCACTGTTTACTGAACCCATTATATTGCATTGGCGTATACCAGTAAATACTCTGTTTACTGAACCCATAGATGGCATTGGCGTATACCAGTAAATATTATGTTTGACGTGTCCTCTCAACGTGACAAATGGAAGGATTTCAAAGTAAGAGCTGGGCGGGGTTTCCTTAAATTTGGTTGAAATATCCACTGACGTAAGCGCCTGGCGGATAATGATACAAGTTTATGTGGGTGTTCGGAGTATTGCAGTTTTACTTTCTGATATATTTCTACACTGTTTCTTTAGTCCACATCTAGGGACACATTGATGAGTAACATGATCGATTAATACAGATGATCGATTGATGTTCAAGTACATTCTCCGTGTGATCGAAGTATGATTGAAGAGTATTAAATTTATTATCCGTTGATTGTTTGACATGCAGCATGCTAGCGGATAATCCGTAACAATATTAGCAAATCATATAGATCCAGACGAGACCCCTAGTAACGAGACCCCTAGTAACGAGACCCCTAGTAACTCGGTGTTACAGCAGGATCAACATTGTTTGATGGTGGGACATGTTCGTAGAAAAATATGCAATACTGTAGAACCTATACTAAGCGGTCATTCATTCATTGGACATAGGAGTCTTAATAACCAGAAAAATCAGGTGGTTGCTTAATGCAGGGCACAAGTAAGGCAGAAAGATCCTATAGAAACTTTCTGCCTTGCTTTTGACCTGCTTTAGCTACCATCTGCTTTACAGACCCATAATTAGAGCTCTTTTTGATGACCGCTTAAGACCAGTTCTATTGTATATAGGTTCATGTTTGTTCATTATATAATAAGCAGACCACTTTCATTGTGCGAACGACAATTGTTCTCAAAGACTTAAGGTCAATGATTTCTGTGAGTACGTGTCACTTGTATCATAGCCCAATCTCTGATTCATAGCATAGTTGTGGTCGTTATACAAGCGTTGCGCCCTTTAAACAATCTCAGTTAACTCCATTTAGCTTGCTGTGTGCAATTTTGTGATAACTATCATCCATATGAGACATCGAGTATCTCGGCGTCTGATCAGGATCCAAAATGTTACTAAAATAATTATATAGAGAGGGGATCTTACATGAGTGTTCATTACACATTGTTTTTATGAAACGAGTTACTATAATGATATGGCACGAGCTTTAACGAGCGTCATATTCATAACAGTAAACGAGTTTCATGAAAACAATGTGTAATGAACATGAATGTAAGATTCTTTTTATCACATAAGCCATAGAAAATGAAACCGGCTGTATAGCACACGGCTGTTTCGGCCATTCCTTACAAACAGCGTAGTAATACAACGGACGGTGCACATCGAGCGCTACGATTGGCTAATAGCACACGGCTGTTTCGGCCATTCCTTACAAACAGCGTAGTAATACAACGGACGGTGCACATCGAGCGCTACGATTGGCTAATAGCACACGGCTGTTTCGGCCATTCCTTACAAACAGCGTAGTAATACAACGGACGGTGCACATCGAGCGCTACGATTGGCTAATAGCACACGGCTGTTTCGGCCATTCCTTACAAACAGCGTAGTAATACAACGGACGGTGCACATCGAGCGCTACGATTGGCTAATAGCACACGGCTGTTTCGGCCATTCCTTACAAACAGCGTAGTAATACAACGGACGGTGCACATCGAGCGCTACGATTGGCTAATGCTTAAATGAGTGCTATGATTGGTTAACGATTGCTAATTTGCATTACAAATGCACTATTGCATTTCCGCGATTTACGACACTCAGTTACGTCACTCCCACAAGGCAGAGTATGTTATAAATATATATAGTATATAGTAAATCGGGTGTACATTTTTAATACCGTCCTTTATGACTTTTTAGTTATTCCGGACCATGTATGATTTGCCGCATGTGTATACGTTAAACGTCAATACCTCGAACTCAGATAACCCGAATTTCGGATTAACTCTTTTCACGCATTTGCAAACAGAGTTTATCCAGATCACACGACTCCTATAGGAGCCGTCTAATCAGGGTCTGCTCTGTTTGCTTATGACATAATATGGATGTGATGTCGATCCTACATGAACTTTCGGCATTACTTTAGACCTGCATTAAGTTGTGAAATAAGAAATTGTTCAGATTATAAATAGAGAAATTGTTCGGAGTCTCGGAGTCTATAGTGTCTGTCATGGTAAAACATTCATACGTCCATATTGCCATTAGAAGCCATATTGCCATTAGAAGCCATATTGCCATTAGAAGCGTTTTATCAATTTAGTATGCACGATGTCATTTATTTTTGTATGAACATTCATCAGGATAGGCGTTAGAAATTGTCGTAAAATGTGCATTATCAATACCTTTTCTGTAACAGTGTTTATGTGTTTTTATCTCTGTGAAAGTAAAGCATTCGGTTAATTAGTAATTAAGTACCAAGCTGAGGTTTACGACTCTGCCGTCAATCATTGCATGTTGTGTAACGCATGCGATTGTTCTTGTACAGTAGAAACTGTCCTAAGCGATTATTAATTTATTGAACATATATGTCTAAAAACAGGTGGTTGCTTAATTACAGGGCAACGGTAATGCAGGAATCTCCGATAGATGCTTTCTGTATTACTTTTGACCTGCACTAAGCTACCACATGCCTTACAGACCTATAATTAGACCTCTTCTGTGGTCGCTTAAGAGAGGTTGTACTGTATATGGAATTTCTAGACATTTTTGTTTGTGCTAATGGCCGTTTTAGAGACAGTACAAGCAAGGTTTACGCAAGCGTAAAATGGTTGCGTAACATGTTTTAACCCTTCGCTTGCTATTCACGTCAATATACGTACCTGTAAATAGTGAAGACCCAGATGAGACAGCTCCTGCAGGAGCTGTCTCATCTGGGTCTGCACTATTTACAAATTGATTGTGCAACCAGTGCACTCCACAGCAATGATTGCACAGCGAAATACTTGTACACAGTGTAGATATATGTAATTATACAACAGGGCATGGGTAAAGAAGGAGAAATGTATTTCAAAATTCAGCAAGCGAAGGGTTAAGCATGATAGAAGAAAAAGAGGGAGCACTATTTTTAATACTTTAATTAACAGATACATTGGGAAAACATGACTGTAATGTATAAATTAATAGCAGAAACGAGGGGGTGTTTTAATGAGCCATGATGCATAAAACCTGTGTATGACACCAATAGTACACATTACGTCACAGATCAATGTTATTCATTTGCTGAAACACACTGACGTAGAAACCATTATCACATTAAGTAATATTCACAAGGCATACAAACCCCCATACTAACAGTCTACATGAAATTATTCGAATAGGTCGACTCAATGCCCATTAACATTTTCACTTATATTGTCCCCAAATTAAGAACAGGTTAATATAAGATATACATTTAAATTGAAGCAAATTCATGCACAATGGTGAAATATGCAAAACGGTCAACAAAACCACGAGTAAAAGGTCTCAGCTACATAACTTTAACAAAGCCAAAATGCAAATAAAGGACTTATATTTTTATGTACAAAATTGTTTTAAACGAAAAGCACGTATACTAAAGGTGCTAAGAAAATATGAGAGAAAAAAATAACTAAGCTTCCACCAAGGATCGAACCCTCGGCCTCACGTTTCCTAGTCCATCGTTATAACCATTGGACCACGCTGACAGCTATGTTTACTAACGTGATTTTAATCTGTTATTCCTAATTCACTAGCATTTTCACTGAAACTGGATCATGGCAGAAAAGAGAGAAATAAACACCCACAAAAATATGCTGAGAAAAATATATTTTTTTATGAATGAAAATAAATAAAATAAATGAATAATTATATATAAATAAAAACTTGTCTCACAGTAAACCATAGTTATTAAAAAGATTGGCTTTTTTAGAAACACAGGACCGCAGAAAGGCATGGTCAAAAATCAAAGCCGTATAAGTTTGGGCTGCTTTCGCAGCCCAATAACATTTAGCTCTTTTTTGGCCTGAATGTAACATATGAAAGAAATATTTGTTCATCGAAAATGCAATGGTGTTTATAAATACAGTTGCTGGTTGAAAAGAAATTCCGTTCTGTGAAGTACAGTGAAATTTCGCTAGTCTGAACACTCAACTAAGTATTGTATATCTTTAAGACAGGTGGCAACTTAATGCTAGGTGGACATTGTGCAGAAAGCTCCTGGGAATTGACTACACGGCTTTCGCTCTGCAATAATCATTTACTCCATGAATATTCATGTAAAATATAATGACAACATGAATAATCATTAGATTAGTTTTATAACAGCACATGGACACAGGAAGTTTTGGCCATGGCAGAATCTGTAGACTCACAGCTATATTATATCATAAGCAAACAGAGCAGACCCTGATTAGACGGCTCCTATAGGGGGCGTGTGATCTGGGTCTACTCTGTTTGCAAATGCGTAGAAAGGCATATCTATGGTGTAAAGGTATCAATAGCAACCTGTATGGTAATTTCTAAATTCTTTGTTTTTAAAAAGTCGGATTAATGAGGTCGTTTTAGATGACAATGAAACTAACCGTTTAGTGATGTACTCTTTATCAACCAATCGTCTATTTACAGTCTGTCTGTCTGTCTGTCTGTCTGTCTAAGCGGTATTATATTAATTTGACACAGGCATCTTACAAAACAGATGATTGCTTAATACAGGGCAAATGTAATACATATAGCAGCTTTCAGCATTACTTTTGCCTGTATTAAGATACCAACTGCCTTACAGACCTATAATTAGAAATCCTTTTGATGACCGCTTAGACACATTCTACTGTATAGACAATATCATTATGAAACTGTTCAATCGTGTTACATATTCGGCTAGTATTAAACTTTAGCCTGCTGCTGGCTACTCCGTGATTACTTAAGAATTTGCAAATAGTATTTATCTAGAGTAGATGTCGAGTAGCTTGGCTGGCCACCAGGATTGAGACTATTTCACACTCTGGTCACATATCCGATAAGAAATGGAGGAAATGGACTCTAAACCCTCAATCAAAAGGCATTTTCTACCAATGAATCATTGCTCAGCTGGCTAAAGGCTAGCTGTCATTCTTTATACAGTCCTGGCAATGCACGAATACAAGTATAAACTTATTACATAATTACATATTATAGAAGAATAGATAAAACCCAACCACTTAAGGTAGATGTAGTTGTATAGTTGTTAAAATACAGTCAAACGCGAGTGTACGAACACTTAACCAAGTAGTAGTACCGGTCCTTAAGACAGGTGGCAGCTTAATGCAGAGCGAGAGTCATGCAGAAAGCCCCTCTAGGAGGTTTCTACTTGGCTTTCACCCTGCATTAAACATCCAACTGCCTACAAAGACACCAACTCTTCATTACTAAAGTTTCGAAGTATCGAGTTACTCCACGCGCCAACGGGACCTGACTGGTATTTTCAAACAGCCTCGATTCAGATGAGATACAGTGCTCCCTCTCTACAACGACCCTCTCAATAACGATTCCCTCCTTACAACAAAGCATGCCACTTTTCCCAAAACAACAAGGCCCCAGAAACAACTTTTTTCCATCGTATTTTCGTTATGCCTCAATCAAACCCTACGTTGTGACCACTCTTTAGAATCATCACTTTGTGACGATTCTAAAGAGTGGTCACAACATAGGGTTTGATTGAGGCATAACGGATTTAGTTCTCGAAATACACCTTATCTGGGGATCTGCAAACAAGCTAACTATGTTTGATTTTCCCTCCCTATAACAACTCCCTCTGAACAACACATACAATATTCGTATCCCAAAGAGTGTCGTTGAAGAGGGGGAGCACTGTATCGTGTAATTCGACGTCTCATCAGGATCAAAACTGTTTGACATTCAGTTAATAGTTTGAATGGTTCTGAAGTAAGTAAAACATACAGGAGATGAGAGTTTAAGTGTACAGTAAGACCCCTCCAAACCGGAAGTTAAAATTAATAACAGTGACAGTTTCTCACACAGATGCGTGACACGAAGCGTATTTTGACTATTTCTTATGTTTCTCCGCCAAATCTATATCTTGCTGCAATTCATTAGAATTAGGCCTACCTCTCCGATGCGATTCTAATGCGTTACAAGATATGGGCTGTTGATATGGGCTGTTAGGAAAGTGGTAGCTCAATGCTGGTCAAAGTAATGCAAAAAGCTCATATAGGAGCTATTGCATTATCTTTGTCCTGCATTAAGCAACCGCCTGTTGTTTAAAACTCTTATGTTCAATAAATAAATGTCCGCTTAGGACAGGTTCTACTGCAGATCAATTTATTATTGTGTATGCAAGTAAAACAAAATACCTTCCTGTATATTCATTAGATTATATACATGTAGTTTTGAATTTGTTGATATTTAGACCTTCTTTCATAGAGATAATTATACGTGTACAATGCACACACAAGTCACAATAAGAAAACATTTTTTTTCTTATCTTATCTGATATATCGTATCTTAGATTATTTTCTATAGTGGTACATCAACCGGAGAAAGTTTGGTGATGACACAAACAGTACAGTCAGATTTATATTATTTTATTAGTAATATAGACAGACTCTTATCTGACAGCTGTTGTAGGAGCTGTCGTGTCTGGCTCTACTCTGCTAGCACATTTATGAAGTAATATATTTTCAAATAATTATGGTCGATTCATTAGAGCATAAGCGGGGAAATGGCAGTACCATTTAAAATATTGATGTAATGTGCTCTTTACAGAAGAGCTGGTGTGTGAAGAATTCAAAGATGAAAGGATCGAGTGCTTTTCAGTATCAGACACAGATGTAAATATGCTGTCTTTCAGATAGTGCGCTCGTTACTATGTAGACTATTCAAGAAATTTGCATTGGAATATTCAGTCAAAATGGCAGGTACATATGCATTAAAACAGTACAGAAACTCCTCTCTAAAGCGGGCGTTCACATAATTATCAATACCGGTTCTTAAGACGGATAACAAATTAATGCAGGATGAATGGAGCTTTCTGTGAGAATGTTAGCTTTCATTAAGCAGCCACCTTTATAAAAAAAGATCAGAAATCTTCTGAAAATTGTTCTACTAAATGTCCAGTTTAGATTGGTTTTACTGTAGTTTTGTTTGTTAGTGTAACTGTAGTTTTGTTCGTGAGTGTAACTGTATATTAGCCACGCTATATACAAACTTTACACTTTTCAAACTGTTCTTCGTTAAGCTCTTTACCTGGTGATTATTCATGCAAACGGTTCTGCGTTTAGCTCTTTACCTGGTGAATGTTCATGCAAAAACAGTTCTGCGTTTAGCTCTTTACCTGGTGAATGTTCATGCAAACAGTTCTGCGTTTAGCTCTTTACCTGGTGAATATTCATGCAAACTGTTCTGCGTTTAGCTCTTTACCTGGTGAATATTCATGCCAGATATACTGACTATATGCACATTTATTACGTGGAAGTTATATAATGGCACATAAACACATGTGTGTTTGACCATGGTAGAAACTGGTGCACCAGATCTGTACAAGAGTCGTCTAATCTGGATCTGCTCTATTTGCAAATGACCCACATTGCCTCCTATGAGGTAAAGAGCTCATGATCTTGTTCTGTGCTGTTTGCCACTCATCAGAGTTTAAGAGGGGTTCTTCAGCAACTGCTCAAGCGATTAGCATTTATTCAATGACGTGAGCAGCTCATGTACGACTCTGCAATCATCTCGATCTGATTCAGTTCAAAGTTGCATAACAGATATGTTGTAATGATGTTTATTTATTTGTTTATGTATTGCTTTAATGCTTCATTGACATTTATTTCAGAACTAATGGCATAATTATTATCAATTAGCTGGATGTTTATAATGGCATACAAACAAAATAAGTTTGGGCCATGGCAGAATGTGTAGAATTATCTACTAGTGTATTATTTCATAAGCAAGCACAGCAGACCCTGATCAGACGAGTACTACAGAAACCATCTGATCGTGGTCTGTACAAAGACGTTAAAATACTTATCTATGAGGTAAAAGGTAAAGCCTGCGTAACTGACAGGTTTTAAGTTGCGTAATTGGCATGTTTACTGATATGTTTAAATTTATGTAATTGATATTTACTATGTTTTAAAGTTGTTTTCTAGCTTCTTGTATGATAATGGTTTTAGTTTACTTTTATTATCTTGAGTCATTGGGTATCAGGGAACCTTAACTTAATCCAAACACCACCTAGGAGCCGTCTGGTATGGGTGTGTTCCGATTGCTTATTGAATTATGTAGATTCTACAATGTCTGCCATGACCAAAAGTACTGTAGTTGTAGTTGTGGTGCCAAGATGTGAGACCGAAATGCCAAGATGTTGAGCCATGTTATTTGCTGTCTCGTTTGTTTTTATATAATCATGCTGCTTGTGTATCTTTCGCATCTGAAAACACCACTGTCTTTCTTAATAACAGATGTAGGAGTGTTGACTGATCTCATCAGCCAGATAGCATCAGGTACAGTAGAGTATGTACTAGGCGACCATTCATTTATTGAACATATGAGTCTTACAAAGCAAGCGGTAGCTTAGTTCAAGGCAAAGGTAATACATAAAGCTCCTATAGGAGTCCTGCAGTAAGCTACGGTGCTACCTCTCTACAACGACACCCTTTGGGATACGAAGAGTGTATGTGTTGTTCAGAGGGAGTTGTTATAGGGAGGGAAAATCAAATATAATTAGCTTGTTTGCAGATCCCCAGATAAGGTGTATGTCTAGAACTTAAACTGTTATGCCTCTATCACAAAGTGACGATTCTAAAGAGTGGTCACAACATAGGGTTTGATGGAGGCATAAAGAAAATACGATGGAAAAAAGTTGTTTTGGAGCCTTGTTGTTTCGGAAACAGTGACATGCGTTGTTGTAAGGAGGGAATCGTTATTGAGAGTGCCGTTGTAGGGAGGGAGCACTGTATCACCTTCCTTACAACCCCATTATGTTTTATATTGACACCGTGGAGAAGGAATTTTTACCGCCGCAAAAACTCTAGACGCAGATCTTTATTAATACATAAGTTAACAGAGTAAATCCTGTTCAGTTGACTTCGTACGGGATCCGTCTGATCTGGGTCTCCTCTGTTTGCAAAGGTGTCTGAATTCGTCTCTGCGGGGTAAAGGGTTAATCAAGAGCAATCTGGCCTTCATTTACAGACTGCTTGTATTCAAATGAGACGCCCGACATCTTTGCGTCTTGACACGATCCAAATTGTTTGGCAATCTGTCCATAGTTACTAAAAGTTTGAATCAGTCGAAAGTACAGTAGAACCTGTCTTAAGCGACCATTCATTGGTTGATCATAGGAGACATAAAAAACAGATGGTTGCTTAATGCAGGGCAAAGGTGATACAGAAAGCTCCCATTGAAGCTTTTTGTATCACTTTTACCCTGTATTAAGAGCGTAAACTAAGCCTGTAACAGACCAATGTGTATATCCTTAACTGGACTCGCATTGCAAACACAGAGTAGCTCGGTGTCTCATCATGATACAAGCTGAGTGATACGAATTGGGACTAGTCAACATCGAATGGATCCAACTTTGAGAAGACAGCGCGGTAAAGGTTAAATGATAATACCGCAAAACCTCTCTAAATGTTAAATGATAAATATCGTAAAACCTCCCTAAATGTTAAATGATAATACCGCAAAACCTCTCTAAACGTTAAATGATAATACCGCAAAACCTCTTTAAACCGGACGTTAAATTTAGTATAAATATCGGTCTTGGAGATAGGTACATGGTGAAAGTCATGTAAAAAGCTCCTCTTGGAGCTTTCTGTATGACTTCCACTCTGCATTAAGCAGTCACTTGCCTAAAAGTATCTAAATTATTTTCTAATGGAAGGGTTTTAGAGGGGTTTTACTGTATATAATTTGCGACTGTAAAAAAGTGTTATGTTTTATGACAACTGTTGAAAATTCAGTCTGTGTGTGATACACTTTGCACATATATTGGATCCAGATACAATCCTATTGACTCGGTGTCTCAACAGGATCCATACTGTCTGATACTCGGTTATGTCTTTGTAAAGAAGTTGAAGACAGTCTGCTTCGAAATCAAAATTAGATGAGATTTTCTTTCGCAGAAATACAGTAAAGTCAGGCTAATTCGACCACCTAATGTATCTAAATACAGTAAAGTCAGGCTAATTCGACCACCTAATGTATCTAAATACAGTAAAGTCAGGCTAATTCGACCACCTAATGTATCTAAATATAGTGATGTCGGGCTAATTCGACCACCTCGGGTATTTACACAAGAGTCTGTATAACAAGAGGCCGTTTATTGCAGGACAAAAGTAATGAGCTTCCTGTATTAATTGTATCCTGCATTAAGCTATAACTGTTTTTAAAATCTAGATCTATACTTCTTTTGAGTTGTCGAATTAGCGAAATTGTTTTAGCAGCCCAAAATCCGAATTCAAACAAATATACGTGGGGTACTTATAATTATAGAAGTACAAATCCATTGTTTTTGTAAACTCGGAGACAAAATCCAACGACTGATGTACTGTCAATGGTTTCTCATTATTCACATGGTGTTTTGAGAAGAGTGTATGCACGTTTCTAGTATGGGCTTCTTTCCAACATATTGGTGTCATCCATGCTACACAATAAAACTATTTCTCATTCCTCCTGTCTTATAGTTGTTGTTAATGGCTTTGGTGTTAACAAAACTGTCAGCAGATGCCAGATTGTGAGACGACCAACTGGTAAAACTGGCATTGTTTGGCCTACCTGCATGTAAATGCATCATTTCTGTTCAGAACACGTCTTATAACTCATGCTAACCAATTAGATTGTATAACCAATATGACATGCTGTACGTACGAGTTTCCTTTAAAAATATACACATTCCCATTCATGTGATACTTTGAGAATCTTAAACGAGTGAGCATGGTTGTGACAGGTTTGTATATTGGTTTAGGGTTTATTTCTTTTTAAAGTAAAACGATATAAGGCGAGATTTGTCAAGAATTTGGTGGAAATAGAAAACTGGACCTGAATAAATTGCTTAGTAAATGGTGGTTCTCTTGGTGATTGACATGTGATTGACACAACAGTAATATAGTGTGTCAGACACAGTAGTAATACAATGTGTCATATACAACAGTAATAGAGTGTGTCCAACACAACAGTAATACAATGTGTCATATACAACAGTAATACAGTGTGCCCAACACAACAGTAATACAGTGTGCCCAACACAACAGTAATACAGTGTGCCCAACACAACAGTAATATAGTGTGCCCAACACAACAGTAATACAGTGTGCCCAACACAACAGTAATATAGTGTGCCCAACACAACAGTAATATAGTGTGCCCAACACAACAGTAATACAGTGTGCCCAACACAACAGTAATATAGTGTGCCCAACACCACAGTAATACAGTGTGCCCAACACAACAGTAATACAGTGTGCCCAACACAACAGTAATACAGTGTGCCCAACACAACAGTAATACAGTGTGCCCAACACAACAGTAATACAGTGTGCCCAACACAACAGTAATATAATGTGTCATATACAACAGTAATACAGTGTGCCCAACACAACAGTAATACAGTGTGCCCAACACAACAGCAACAGTAATACAGTGTGCCCAACACAACAGTAATACAGTGTGCCCAACACAACAGTAATATAGTGTGCCCAACACAACAGTAATATAGTGTGCCCAACACAACAGTAATACAGTGTGCCCAACACAACAGTTATATAGTGTGTCCAACGCAATAGTAATATAGTGTGTCCAACGCAATAGCAATACAGTGTGTCTGACGTAATTTTAATATACATGTAATGTTATCGTGTCTGACATTATCGTAGGAGAATGTGTCCAATACTATGGTATTAGAATTTAGTTGACACTGTGGTATTGAAACCTGTCCGACACCATGGTATCAGAATGTGTTATGAGACTGTATCCGACACTATGGTATCAGAATGTGTTATGGGACAGTGTCCGACACTATGGCATCAGAATGTGTTATGAGACTGTATCCGACACTATGGTATCAGAATGTGTTATGAGACAGTTTCCGACAGCCATGGTATCAGAATGTGTTATGAGACTGTGTCCGACACTATGGTATCAGAATGTGTTATGAGACTGTATCCGACACTATGGTATCAGAATGTGTTATGAGACAGTGTCCCACACTCTGGTATCAGAATGTGTTATGAGACTGTGCCCGACACTATGGTATCAGAATGTGTTATGAGACAGTGTCCGACACTATGGTATCAGAATGTGTTATGAGACAGTGTCCGACACTATGGTATCAGAATGTGTTATGGGACTGTGCCCGACACTATGGTATCAGAATGTGTTATGAGACTGTGTCCGACACCATGGTATCAGAATGTGTTATGAGACAGTGTCCGACACTATGGTATCAGAATGTGTTATGAGACCTTGTCCGACACTATGGTATCAGAATGTGTTATGAGACTGTGTCCGACACTATGGTATCAGAATGTGTTATGAGACAGTGCCCGACACCATGGTATCAGAATGTGTTATGAGACTGTGTCCGACACTATGGTATCAGAATGTGTTATGAGACAGTGTTCGACACTATGGTATCAGAATGTGTTATGAGGCAGTGTCCAACACTATGGTATCAGAATGTGTTATGAAACAGTGCCCGACACTATGGTATCAGAATGTGTTATGAGACAGTGTCCGACACTATGGTATCAGAATGTGTTATGAGACAGTGTCCGACACTATGGTATCAGAATGTGTTATGAGACAGTGTCCGACAACTATGGTATCAGAATGTGTTATGAGACAGTGTCCGACACTATGGTATCAGAATGTGTTATGAGACAGTGTCCGACAGCCATGGTATCAGAATGTGTTATGAGACAGTGTCCGACACTATGGTATCAGAATGTGTTATGAGACAGTGTCCGACACTATGGTATCAGAATGTGTTATGAGACTGTGTCCGACACTATGGTATCAGAATGTGTTATGAGACTGTGTCCGACACTATGGTATCAGAATGTGTTATGGGACTGTGCCCGACACTATGGTATCAGAATGTGTTATGAGACTGTGCCCGACACTATGGTATCAGAATGTGTTATGGGACTGTGCCCGACACTATGGTATCAGAATGTGTTATGAGACTGTGCCCGACACTATGGTATCAGAATGTGTTATGGGACTGTGCCCGACACTATGGTATCAGAATGTGTTATGGGACTGTGCCCGACACTATGGTATCAGAATGTGTTATGAGACTGTGCCCGACACTATGGTATTATAATGCGTTATGAGACAGTGTCCAACACCATGGTATTATAATGTATTATGAGACAGTGTCCGACACCATGGTATCAGAATGTGTTATGGGACAGTGTCCAACACTATGGTATCAGAATGTGTTATGAGACACTGTCCGACACCATGGTATCAGAATGTGTTATGAGACAGTGCCCGAAACTATGGTATTATAATGTGTTATGAGACTGTGTCCGACACTATGGTATCAGAATGTGTTATGAAACAGTGCCCGACACTATGGTATCAGAATGTGTTATGAGACTGTGTCCGACACTATGGTATCAGAATGTGTTATGAGACAGTGTCAGACACTATGGTATCAGAATGTGTTATGAGACCTTGTCCGACACTATGGTAGTATAATGTGCCCGACGTCACGGTATTAGACCGTGTCCAATACTACTGCAGTACTATGGTAATATACATGTAGTGTGTCTGATACTAGTAGGACACTCTATTGTAGGACTTGTAAAAATTATACCACACTATTGTAGGGCATGTAATTTTTATATCACACTAGTGTAGGACTGGTAATACTTATAACATTCTTTTGTGGGATTTGTAATATTTATAACACACCATTGTATAACGTGTAGTATTTATACCATACAATCGCAGGATTTGCGATATTTATACCACCCTGTTGTAGGATTTGTAATATTTATACCACCCTGTTGTAGGACTTGTAATATTTATACCACACTGTTGTAGGATCTGCAATATTTATACCGCACTGTTGTAGGACAGATACTATTTATAACATACTACTGTAGGACTTGTAATATTTATAGCACACTATTGAAGGGCTTGTAATGTTTACATGTATAACACAGTACTGTTATTATACCTTAATAATGTTTGCAAGCATCTTGGAACCATATGAAATACACAGTTATCTCGAAGTCTCGTCATAACATAGTCGTCAGTACATATTGATTGGGCTTTGATAGGCCATTTAGCAGTCGTTTTAAAATTCAGGAGCGTTAAATATTCAGCTTTATCGAATATCCTGCTACTCGTGACAGTTAAAACTCTCTAAGTTACAACTCCAGCTAAGTCTATGTGTAGGTCTGTAAGGCATGTGTTAGCCTAATGAAGAGCAAAAACAATACAGACAATTCCCATGGAAGAGTTCAACATTGTGCAGCTAGGTGCTTTATAAGACTGTAATGTGTACCCATTGAGTGGCCAACTCAAACAGTTTTACTGTATATACGCATGTGGCTTGCTGTCTCATCACTGCCTCTGCAATGTTCATTCACCCAATGCCAATATGACTGTGATCTCTCCACACGGTGTGTGGAATTCTTAATTCCAGTCTTAATGCCTTACGTAAAGGCCCTAAACCAATTACTCGCTCGTCGTCGCATCGTGTTATCGGAATTCTCGACACTATTGCCTTGAAAGAATATGACTTAAGACATATGTCTCCTTTAGTCTGTGTGTGAATTTGGAGATACCTTGAACGAATACAGAGTAAGTCTATACTCTCTCATTCTAAGTCGATTTTCAAAACATTTGCTGTCTTTCCATCTCTCACTCTCCTCTTTCTGAATATTCCTCTCTCTCACACATGCGCACTCACACTTTTCTTCTCTCTATCATTACATTTCTCTCTCTATCCTGCTCACATTGTTTCTGTCTCTCTGTTTACATATTATATACTGACGTCAAAAAGAAACGCTACACCTGTATTTATGTATGCATATTTACTACGGTATGGTAGTAACAGCTACAACTCTCTATATATAAAGAGATTTTCAAACATGTATACAAAATTTCATTTGTTATCGCCATTGAAATGTTCAGAATAGTGATTCAAAAACATTGCCTTGTCCAAAATGTCAGTATCGAGTATGGCCTCCGTGTCCGATAATTTGTAATAAAACAGTTTAAGTTCTGGTATATCAGAGATAGATAATTTGTACTAAAACAGTTAAAGTTCTGGTATAGCAGAGGTAAACAATTAGTTATACTGGTATAGCAGAGGCAAACAATTTGTAATAAACAGTTAAAGTTCTGGTATAGCAGAGGCAAACAATTTGTAATAAACAGTTAAAGTTCTGGTATAGCAGAGGTAAACAATTTGTTATACTGGTATAGCAGAGGCAAACAATTTGTAATAATCAGTTAAAGTTCTGGTATAGCAGAGGTAGACAGTTTGTTATACTGGTATAGCAGAGGCAAACAATTTGTAATAAACAGTTAAAGTTCTGGTATAGCAGAGG